>CAWUFW010027842.1:0-24662 GCA_963921515.1 Calotriton arnoldi
GTGTTTTTTGAGGCTGAGCCAGGCTAATAGTCGTCAACTCTGGTAGCCTTTGTGAGTCGTGTGTTTTTGTCGTCCTGGCCATTGCTGTTTCCCGGGCGAGCGCGGGGCGGTGAGTATGCCAGTCAGCTCCTTCCGCGCGCTCTCCCATTGTCACTGCTCGCCGGCGACGCGGCGGTCGGATACAGCGGATCGTTTCGCTGTCGCCCGCACTGGTATCCTAATTTCACGCGGCGGTCAATCCGCTGACCGTCGCGGGCGGTTTGGGTTCTTCCGCGGCAGATCGACCGTCGTGCCAGGATGGATTTTTAACCTGCTCCACGCAGCTGCACGGCGGTCTTTCGTGGCATCCCGGGCCACCGCGGTCGGATTTTTCTGGACGTGTTCACCGCGATTTGACCGCCGGGTTTTCCCCAGCGATACCGTGCGGATCGGTTAATTTCGGCTTCCACGGCAAGTGTCGGAATAAGGTTTTCCGCCGCGCATCCTAATCGACCTCTTTAATAACAGGGTTGCCATCGCTCTCATTTCTCTTTAAACCCACACAGCATCAAAACCAGAACTTTATCTGCCATGAGTCCGCCTATCGCGAGAAATACTGCCTACATCAAGCCACTCCCAGAATTCATGAAAATCCTTCAAGCTTACTTCCTACAGTTACACACACGATAGCCAGATAATTCTCAAACTGAATAAAGCAAAATTAAGTGAACCCTCGAAATTAGTGACTGCCTCAAAGACATTTGATCAGTGGATGTTAAGAGTCACCTTGTAAGCTCCCCCAATGCATTTTTCCCCTAACCTAGGCTTCCTAGCAGAAAGGTTCCAGTGGTAACCACCCCTGCTGGTCATATACCAAAACCACCCGTCCTGCAGCATAGGAGCTATCAATATCTAAATGAGTACGGCCTCAAAGAATCAAAAATGACTCAAAAGCCAACTTACTTTCACCGCACGATTGAAGGCCACATCTCTACTCATCTCTGAAAGTCTCTGCACTGGCTATGTGTTGCCAAACCACTGTGCGTAACTCACACAAGGCAATAAATGCATCTGGACTGTTACCCTAAAGATGAAACCCAAGAAATGCTGTCAGGAACAGGACCCCACTAAGCTTCAGGTAGACACCACACGGCACACTGCCTCCACATATAAAAGAAAAAAATCAGTTAAAGCTACCAAACTTTAGGTAGCACTTCCAGCAAACCAAGAATCATCTGGAGTTCAGAAAATGCTGAAAGCTTGGTTGTTCCCCACTTGAATGTGAGTCGAAATAGAGTAATAATCTCACTACCGACGGGAAAGGGAGGTAGTCTGAGGACCCAGAAATTTAAAAGGATGGCATACCTCTTCTGACCATATGTTTCTGCGACTCAAAACAAAACATGTGGCTCAATATCGACAAAGATGGACTCCAGGTTGCATTTGTAAATAGCCAGCACCATGAAGGTCTGTGTCTACTGCACTCAGTTGTGGCTACTAACAGACTCCATTCAGGGTGCTGCAGGGCAAGCGACTGGGACTACCTGGCCTTAACCATATGGATCACAGTCACTTGTCTCCTAACAGTATCCACGGTCCACCTACTGTGGCTCTGCAAACTGCAGCCAAGTACAACCCCTTCAGCTCCAGACTCTCAGTTGTAATGATGGTGAGCTGTCTGCAAGCTTCTCAGAGATGTGCTGTGTGGTGTTCTTGAGGGGAGCCTCGTCAATCAACCAAGAATTTTAACAAACAAAAATGCCACACAAAAAATACAATCACAGCACAAATTGTAGTGTCCTGGGCGCATTAGGTAGGTCTGCACCCCTTTACAGCCACCATCTCCCTCCAGGATTCAACTTCTCTGGTCTTGGCGGCAATCCTCCTGTCTTTGGGACGGCGATTAGAGTGATTGCAGCTGGAGGATCAGATCTTCTCGCCTATCGTAGCTTTATGATCAGTCACCACAGATTCAATTTTTGCAGCTCTCTGCAGCCATGGATTGATCGGTATCTCCAGTCAGCTGCCAGGCATCGTTCTCAGCATGCTTGCCGTTTCTCCAACTTCTGGGAGGTTGCACTACTTGCAACTCCATCTGGGATGAGCCTGCACTGGCTGCTGGGAGGACCTCTAAGCGAGGCATAGATCCGTAGTCCTGCTTTGGCCGAGGTACCGGCGATCATCTGTGAATGAGGCAAGATAGGGCAAGAGGTCCCAGAGTGAGAGGCTTCCATCCACGATGCACCCAGTTAAGCTCTCTTACAGCTGCTTGAGACAACTCTTTGGGCTCCAGTGCAGCCAGTGCACTGAACTCAATATTCTGCTTTTGCCTTGGTGTACGGGCACACAGGCCAGTCTGGACGTTGATGCATGCCAACGAATCTCAAGGCTGAACGCCTGGTGATGACTCTGTGTCGCACGGGTGGAAGTTTCAACTCTGTGATCACGGTTCAAAACCCACAGGTATCAGAGACACACTGCACCTTGTTTATCCTGGACAGGCATCTCTTCCTGCGGGGTTGACAGGCTCCTTCCCTCTCTTAGAAGACAGGTAAAGCTTGTGGATGCATCAGGGCAGGTATACAGCCTCTTCCAACAAGAGAGGTCCGAATTAGGTGATGTCTTCTTACCACTGGAAAGCTTAAGCGTGTCAAGGCAGACACCAGCTCTGGTTGCACAGCGAGTCCTCAGAATAATCTGCAGAGCACTCCACTCCATGGTCATAGAAGATATGAGGGTGCTACCATATACACCCAGCAAACTCAGATAGGAGATGTGTAGCCACCTTTCATAATCTTCAAAACCCGGCTTGGGGTGGTTCTCCTGTCAATTGTCCTTTTCTGTGCAGCTCCAGACACAAAGCCCTTTGTAGTGGAGTGATAGTACTCGCTAGTAGGGTAGTCTCAATCCAACGTGGACACCCAGAAATAGTGGCACAGGAAATGTGGAGTTTTTCTGCACCTGGCTGTCATGAACCAAAATGAGGTGCGAGATCAGGGAAGATAAAAGAGGTAGGCCCCGCTAAGAAGGGTCCTCTTCACTTTGCAGCCAACATGGCCTGAAGTTTCCATTCTTTCACTACTATGACCCCCAAATGGTAGTGTTTTTAATGGAAGCACTTGCCTAACAAGAGGCCAGATCATGCTTCCAAAGAGTATTGCTTCCTCCCCCGCACTTCAGTGTGTAGGTCTCTCCCTCTAACTTCAGGAGTGAATCAGCTGGACACTTTCTGGGAAAACAATCTCACCCATCTTAGCAGTAAAAAGCCATGCTGAGAGTATCTAAGAAGCCGCATCCCAGAGGCGTCAGTTACTCTGGCCTCCAATCCCACACACACCATGCACGTATCAGGCAGGCTACACACACAACCACTGCACAACCTGCACACCTGGGATGCTGGTCCCAGGAACCAGGTAGCTCACAGTAGCTAAGAACTTACACCGAGTGGGTCAGTAGGGCGTTCACTCTAGTGGCTCCACCGCCTGTCTTTGAGAGCATGCTTGGTGTGTCCCTCCAGGCCACAGGACAGGTCTAGGGCTTCTCACTCATGTCCAAGACACTATGCCTAGGCAGCTGCACACACACTATAGTAGTGTGGACACCAGGAGACACAAAATCCAGAGACCAAGATACCATGATACAGGACATCAGGCCTTCGGGGCAGGGGAACACAAGTCTACTCCACGCATGGGATATTCGTGTCCTAACGAGATCCTGCATCTACAGAAATCCAAAGAAACTCAGGGGCATATTATCAAGGGGCTTTATCGCCGCTTTGGCTGAGACTTTTGCCGCCAAAGCGGCGATATTTTCAACGCCTGCTGTCAGCAAGCTGTCGCCACCAGGCGGTCAGCGGCATGCTTGGCCAGGCGATAGCGGCCGGTTTACATCGCCCAGGCATGTCAGCGATAGTTGTCGCTAATGACATGCTGAGGTAGTGCGCTCCCAACTAAAAGCGACAGAAAACCAGTCGAACTACATACCCACAGACCTATTAGCAACACCCGCGTAAGCGGACAATATTACTGCTGCGCTAACCCCGATTAGCGCTTGTTTTTAAGAACTGGATAAAGACATGACTTAGCAAATGAAAGTCAATGGGAGGTGGAGTGTAAGAGTTATGTCCCCAGAATTAGCGATAGGATTTTATCGCTGGATTTCTCGCGTTAAAGCTGGGTTTACGCGTCTATCGCTTGGATACTTTCATCGCAATGGAGATAAGCCTTGCTACGATAGCATGTTATTTCCGCGGCAATATCCAGCGACGGTCGGCGTCTAAAAGGCGCGCGTTCAGCGAGGTTTGCGATATTTATCGCATGTTCTTGCTAATATGCCCCTCAGTCTTCTCTCAGTAAGCTCATAAATCTGAAGGATACATCTTGATTAATTAAAAATAAATACCTTCATAAACTCTTCTTCTTGTGCACCCTGTACTCACTAGATGTCCTCCACATGTGAGACCATTCCCACACAATTAACATGAATTGCAAAACTGGCCTGTTCCCACACATGCTGACGCATGGGTAGTAGCGCTGAAATAAATTAACAGTACAAATTAATTCCTTCTCTTCATGTGCTGTTTCTACTTGTCTATTCTCTGTTGTTCTTTATCTAGCATTTGTGTAATCAGCTGCACTCCCTTTGCTAGAGGGTTTCTCACAGCCCCAAGGACACCTACCCCAAGGTAATCCCTGGAGCCTCATGTTAGTGTGTCCCTACCGTGACATGAGAGTGCAAACAAATTATCCTTACACATAGGAAGCAGAGACTTGGAGAGGAAAGACCTCCCTATGCCTTGACTCTTCACGAGTTTAAAAAAATAGTACCCTGGAAGCGTACTTTTCTCCAGAAATGCCCCTAGGGTCCTGGAACTTCTCCTCGTAGCTAGATCCATACAGCCACCTCATCTGCACACTGTTGATGAACTGCCTGAAAGAATAACCTAATGTTCACCTGTTTACCCTCGCTCATGATACATATCTCGCACATCTGTATTCGTGATCTAGCATTACTGAGTACTCTGTATTACTGCCCGTGGGAGCAGGGGCAAGAATCCGGGCCCAGGCTGGCTCGGGCTGTTGACGCTCTAGTCCTGGTTCTGAGCATCCAGTGTGTGACCTCACCACAGCCCCACAAAGCGGGCAACATTGTATGCTCTGAGGCGAGGGGGTAGCTGCCACTGGCTGGCAGCAGGTGCAGTGGCACCGATGGTAGCTTTCCTCGAGGAGTCCATCAATCACCTAATAGTTGCTGGTATTTTCTTCCCTATCCTAGCAGCAGGAGTCCAGAGTGGACCAGTTCTTCTTGCTGCAGAGCCCATGGCATCTATACTACTCTACTGTCTGAGACCAAAATGAATCTGATTCTTCTGGAAGTGCGGTTTTCAACGCATAGCATCTATTGGTTTCTGAAAACTGTACAGCTGTCTTTTTTCCTCTCCTGCTGTAAACTTGTTTGACCTGCATTGAGATATCCGTCACACGCATTTTATATCTCTTCAAGAGTGGAAAGGAGGTGTTTGTAATTAGTAATGGTTTATCAATGTAACTGGTGAACGTCCAAAGTGGTTGATCAAAGGGGGTGGTGGACTTTGGAAGAAATAGACCTGTTTTTGATCTCTTATGCAGCAAAGTGTTCATTCTTTATTGACCTTTAGGAAAGTGTTGCCAAATTGGCCCGTGCTATATTGGTCTTGTCCCGTCTGTAATCACAAAGGCGAAGCGACAGCTTGCACTACACTGACCTTGCATTTAAAGAAGAGGAAACCAATGCGTGCTTATCTCTGACTAGAAAGAGAGCAGGAGTCACTGGCACACTCCATTGAAACGTCATCCGAGGGAGTAGCCACTGGAGCACTCCATTGACACGTCATCCAGAGAGGAGTAGACAATGGAGCACCCATTGACACGTCATCCAGAGGGGAGTAGACAATGGAGCACTCCATTGACAGGTTATCCTGGAGGGAGTAGCCAGTGGAGCACTCCATTGACACGTCATCCAGGGGGAGTAGCCACTGGAGCACCCATTGACAGGCTATCCAGAGGGGTAGACACTGAGCACCCCATTGACACGTCATCCAGAGGGAGTAGACAATGAAGCACTTTATTGACAGGTTATCCTGAGGGGAGTAGCCACTGGAGCACTCCATTGACACGTCATCCAGAGGGAAGTAGCCACTGGAGCACTCCATTGACAGGTTATCCAGAGGAAGTAGACACTGAGCACTCCATTGACACCGTCCATCCAGAGGAGTAGACAATGGGGCACTCTATTGAACCCTTATTGAAAGAAGACCATTTTGTGTGCCCTAAATATTTCCTTGTGATAGAGGAGAAATCAGTGCATGCCCTGAAAGCCATTCAGTATTCAGAAAACAGAAGTGGCGTGTGCACTGAATTGACTCCTGTCTTTCTGAAATGGCATTGCAGGTGTGTGCCGCCTTACTCCGTAGCCAAATACGATGATTCAACATGGGTACTTACTACAGGAATCCTTTGGTGATAGAGCAGAAATCACTGTTTGCCCTAAAATGACCCTTTAGTAGGAGAGCAAGAAATCAATTTGTGCACTACCTCACTTCTCATAAGAGGAGAATTCAAGCGTGTACACTACTCCTCTCATAAGTAAAAGCATAGAAGGTACTGTGTGCACTACACTGGACCTTTAGTTGAACAGTGTCTGACCATTTCTCCAATGCCTAGAGAATGTAGGAGCAACAGTGCAATCCTGGTAACATGGACTGTTTAGTGCCTCTAAAACTCCAGATACTAGATACTACTGTGAGCGCTCTAAATTTTCAACCAGATTCTTTAAACATTGACTTAAAGGGTGGTGAGGTTGAACAATCAAGATTTACTCTGAGTGTAATATTGGCTTACAAGCTCAAACACACTAAAATAAATAATGATTAATAGGTGCCTAGGTGGACTGGAGGTCACGCAGAAGTCTCTCTTGGGCCTCTCTTGTGGGTGGTAACTGTAAACCACTCACCTAAGAGGGTTAAGAAATATTAGGAAGTTCTTAGGCAGGGTTGTCAAAGGATGTTTGATGGGGCCGAAATTTAGTATGGCCTTCTTGCCATGTGGCACACCAGAAGGCCGTAACAACTTTTTTGAGAGGTTCGTAGCACCCCATCACCTTCTACTTGTGATGTGTGGACTTGTAGAGGTGGTGCGAGGCGACAGGAATCTCAAATTACTAATGATTGCTGTATCGGGGCTATTTAAGAAAGGAGCTTATGGTTGGATGTTTGTGGGTTTTGGATTGAGGAGCTTTAGCTCTAGGGGCAGAATTGTTAGGTAATACATTATTTAGTGATGTGGGTATTTCATTTGGCTGTAAGGCTTATACAAAGGATTTGATTGTTTTTGACAGGCCTGTTCTATTAAAGTGACTTTTTCTCATTTAAATTGTTGGTCATTGTGTTTATGGCACTATTTCACTCTATAGGTAGTTAGTCCAGACAGTGTTATAGAAAAGATTATGGGATGGATTTAGGAGTTTTGTAGATTTAAGGCCTTATTACGTAGTTTGGCGGTTTTTCTGTCAGCGCAACGGTGGCCAAGCTCAGTAGTGAGTTCCACCTGCTGGATTACGAGTGTAATCCAATGCAGCTGGGCGGTGCTACAGTGGTGTCATGGGAAATGGGCCTGCAGCACATTTCTGCATGGTGTAGCATGCATGCGAGCACCCCTGCAGGAATGGGGTGCAAATCCAGGGGGCACAACTCGCGCCCACCTGCATAAATCCCCAGGCCCAGCAGCGGCAGGGGGCCCTGTTAGAGCCCCATCACTTCCATGTCCGCCACCCTTTTCATGGGGGGCTCACCGCCACAAAGGGTGGTGGAAATGGAAGTCGGAATACTACTCGGCGGTGCGGAAGCAGCACCGTGAGCATTCCTGCCCATTTCGAGACTGCCGGGCGCAGCGGATCCTTGATCCCGGCAGAGCAGGTGGTCTAGTGGCGGTCCAACTACCACACTACTAATCGGCAGGCGGACTGCCAGTGTGGCGGGGTCCGATCGGCACACGAGTACGGCAATCCTAGGACTGCCGTACTCTTAGTAAGCCCCTTAGAGTTTTGTAGAAACTGAACATCTGCCAAAAGGTAGAGGATGCCCTCCACCCCACTTGATGTATTCTAAGTGCTTATGCCCTCTAAAAGTAAAGTAGGACATTTGCTGCTTTTGACAGATTTCCACGTCTTTTTAAACTCCTAAATCATGCACTAAGGCTTTCATTCACAATTACGTTCAATAGATTAGTAAACAGGCAACAACAATCACAGTTAAATACCTGTCTACCCAGAACAGGGATAGTCTGACCTCTCTTAGCAGAAGTAGCTGAGCCAAAGCACACTTCTTCGCCCTCATATCTGGGCACCCAGCCTAGTTGCTGCATGTATGACTTGAAGGAGCAGAGCAGTATAATCTGGTCTTTATTGGGCACAAATCAATGCTGTTTGTTCTTAGGCCTTTCCAAAGTTCAACTGAGAAGTTTCGTGCTTGGCTCAAGAAAGGGGGGTGGTAGAGCTGGTGATAAGGTTGCTTCCGGCAGTTTTATCAGCCTCAGGTGTGCACTCCACGTACATGTTGCAGTAATCACATGAATATGCAGTCACAGAGCTGGAGGGCCAGAGTTGCAATGCAAGCTTTGCAGACACTGTGTTGGTAAAGTCTGGCAGACAGAGAAGTGTAGGGAGGCCTGTAGACATCACAGGAACAAAATAAACAGGGTTAACAGAGATTAAAAGGCCACGATGGAGGAAGAGTGCCTCAAGATACCCAACACACATCAGCATTTTCATTTGAGCTTTTCCCTTTATCCTTTTGGACGTGAGTGCTTTTGAACTGGGTCTCTCTCCTAGACCAAATATTGAGAGAAGTGGAAAGTGGTGATGTCAGAATTAAAGCAATGCTTCGGTCATTCCTGGCAGTGGAAGTAGTACTCTGGTCCTAGACAGGCTCTCTAACACAGGTATCAGCAAGGCGCAGCTCTAAGCAGCTTACCGGTAATGATTGAGGTGATGAAACAAGGCTCACAAGGCAGCCTCCCTTCTCCACCAGTTGATACAGCTGGGAGCTATGTATTTTAGGCCTGGAGTTTGTCCTTGACTCTTATAGGAGGAAAGCAACAGAACATAATCCATGACCCAACCCTTTTCCCTGTGTTACTGTATTAAGCGTCACAAAAGTGAACAATGAACAATTTGATTAAATAGTAAGGACAGATTATATTCAGTATTTGTGGGAGTTGACGCTAGACCAGCTGCTCATTTCAGTTCAGTAAGGCACAGCGGTAAGCAAGCATCCCAAAATATGCACAGTGTCTAGGAATTTATGGAGATCACCAACATTTCATAATACAGCAAGAATATTTGTTCATTCAAGACAAGCGTCAGCCAATCATAAGCCGAAGAAAATGGGGAATGGCAAAGAACACACCCATTTCATCCAAGTAAGAGCACCTGCCCCACCCTTGGCCTCTGCCTTTCCAAATCGTTGCTTCTTGAAGACAACAAGCTAACCTGCTTTAACTTGCTGCAAATCTTGGAGTAAATACAATACTCCTCTCTCCTCTACAGAATAATTTGCTCATTACAAGCAGACACGCAGCAACCTCACTAGAATGACTGGCTCAGGGGCTGGTATGAGAAGAAGCTGTACAGGAACATATAGGGGAACTAAGAAGATAGAGCTACAAGCAAAGTCTACATCTGTCGTTATGGTAAGGCACAGCCACCCACATGCATGGGGACCCACAGCCAGGAGAATCCCAACCGCCTCATCTACAGGCAAACATGACATACACATATATTTCACACTCAGTGGATATGATGGGACTCTGTCATGACATACTGCATGATTTACCTCGGAGGGCAAGTAGGAAGCCTACCAAACCTGAAGTGCAGATAGCAAGGCTTATACCCCTTGACTAATCACACCTCAAATTGGAGACAATACTCCACATGTTAGAATGAGTTTCAGTTTGGAAGAACCCTATCTGAGCAGAGTTAAGTGCTCTGCTGGGGAGCATGTATGTTGCCAAACCATATTTAGCATCTCTCAGGAGACTTGTGCCACAAATAGGAATACACACCAAGTATAACTGAACCGATACATTCAGGAACTCAATGACACAAAATTACCACAAAAGGGGCAAAAAGCAAGGAGTGTGCACACTACACAGACGTCTTATCCAGAAAAAAGAAATCAGTGTGCATACCAGACTGGGCCATCTGTGAGAGACGCCATTGTGTGCACTGAGATGACCCTTCATTAAAAAGAGATGAGTCACTATGTAAACTGCTTTGACTCCTTAGTCAAAAGAGAGGGAGCAACCAGTGCTCTAGTCCAAGCTCTTATCTTAGAGCCAATACAACTTCTTGCCGGTCTCTGACCTGCTAAACAGCTGATGAGCTCCCTAATTGTTGCAGTGACCTGGTAAAGATTGAGAAATCAGTTGTTTATTCAGCAAATCACAAGAGAACATTATGTTCACTGTTTTGACCACTGTGTGTCTGTGAAGTGCAAAAAGGAACTGAACTGAAATTGGAAAAATGTGTCAGAGGCCTGTTCATAAACTTCTTTTTGTAGTAAGTTTGGTAGTTCAACAATAATACTACCAAATACTACAAAATGCTACTCACAAACTTAGGAGTGTAGATCTTCACCTCTCCTATCTGTTCTTGGGAGAGAGCTGCATGAATGTAAGTTTAATACTTAGGGCCTGATTACAAGTTTGGCAGTCATGGTACCGCTGCTGAAACAGCATCGGAATCACCGCCGCACTGTTGGTGGTCCGTCTGCTCCTTATGATGGTCCGATGGGTTTAGTGGTGGGGTTAGGTTTTTCAGGGGTGGATTGGGATATAGAAGGGATGGGTTGGGGTGTGAAGAGGTTCTTTTGGCGAGGCGGGGTAAGGACAAGGGCAACAAGAGGCTGACCAGGAAAATGAGCAGGATGTTCGGGAGGGAGTAGATGTTGGGAAGTAGAGGGAGTGGAAGTGTCAGGTGTGGGTGGGTGTGGCTTTTTTTGGTGCAGGTTTCTGTGTGTCTGATGTATCTTGCTTGTGTTTTGTGGGTGTCTGTTGTGTGGGTGAGTGTGGGCATTTGCGTATTTTGGTGGTGTGTGATGGACGTGCGTGGTATGCTGGGTGTTGTGGATGGTTCTGGTGGTGCGGTGTGGTGTCTGGGGTAATACGAGGATGGTCGATGGGCCTGTGGTGTGGTGTCTGGGGTAATGCTGGGGTGGTGGATGGATCTGGTGGTGTGGGTGTGGTGTCTGGGATGATGATGGGGTGGTTAATGGGTCTTGAGTGTGGGTGTGGTGTCTAGGGTAATGCTGGGGGTTGGGTCTGTGGGTGCGGCGGGTGTGGTGTCTGGGGTAATGCTGGGGTGGTTGATGGGCTCTGTGGGTGTGGTGTTTGGAGGAATGCTCGTGTTGAGGATGAGTCTATGGGCGTGGGTGGAGTCTTGGGGCATGTTGGGGGAGTAAGTCAGGTGAGTAGTTGCGTGCTTGTGTGTTTTCTGGTGTTTCTGTTTGCATGTGCCTGGGGCTGTTGAAGTGTGTGCGTGCATATGTGTGAGTGTGCTTGTGACAAGCATGGGAATAGGAATTTAGACGGGGAAGAGGCAGGAGGTGGGGTGGAAGTTTGGGATGGTTGGAAGGCTGCCATGAGGGAGGATGCAAGCCTGAAAAGATCTCTGTTGGCCAGACATAGCAGGTGGGATGCCTTCCATGTGGTAGGCTACTATCTGATGCAGATGGCTGCCATGCCCCTGGATGGCATTCAGTTGTGCACCGTCTGACCCACAGAGATGTTTCTCAGGAGGGCAATAGCCTCCCCACTCTGGGCAGCGGGGGTAACTGGGGCAGGGCCTGGAGTGCCTGGAGCGAAGGAGACCACTCTCCTCTCAGGGGAGCCGGCCCGGCCAACTGGTCGGCAGCAACAGGAAGGGTGGAGATGCAAGAGGGTGGAGGGACAAGGATGGTGCGGGTACAGGACCTATGTGTTCCGACACCACTAGAGAGGGTCCACTGGAGGATGACTCTTGAAGATGATGACGTTGAGTCTGTGTCCTCCGTGGCATTCCTCTCACCCTCTGGGCCACTGGCTCCCTAGGTGTCTGTTGTGTCACGACCAGAGCCACTGTGACCTGCTGCTTCCCCAACGATGTTGGCACTGTCTTCTCCACTTGCCTGGGATGATGCTGAAATGACATTTACAATGATTTATTGCATGTGCCAGAACACACTTGACCAACAGCTTTGATCACAGAACAAATGTGTACAGAAGACTCCAGCTACAAGGTCCACTATAGTGGCTTCAACATTAGCATGAGCACATGCATGCATGCTACATGACCTGTAACAGTTAGTCACAGTGAAGGCATAACCACAAGACAGCTCCAATTGCATGAATTAGTTGTCTGATCTTCATCCTCATGGATCTGGTAGGATACCTGATCACTTTGTATAGTTTGGTTTTGTATTATACTCTTGGTAACCTGATGTCATCAAATTGGATGGCAATGTAAATTCATTCCTACAGATTCCACACAAGGCCCTGCAATCAGCAAAGGTCATATACCTAATACCACATCATGATGAAATGACGGACAACTAATACAGCTATGTTGCAGCAATATGTACAGTAGCAGGAAGCAGGTGATATGGAAATGCTCATTTCACACTGTTGACACTTCCTAATAAAAACTTCATCATATGTCCACTGTCAGAAAAGTCTCATGAAAGTTGTACTTAAGTAGCTCGCGCTAGGTATCACATGTGTAGCACAGAAATGTAGACTCGAGACTATCTGGCTCCAAATATCTGGGAGATTTGTCTACAAATATCCACAGCATAATAAATCATCTAAGCCTAGGGACATCCGCAGTCCAGATTGGTACTGGAGAGCAACACCCACTCTTACACACCTGAAAGCCAATAGCCAATCGAAGGTTGTTGAGGCTCAGGAATCTCCATTAAATGAAGATTTAACCCGCGCCCTAATGGGAACGTACATCACAGTACAGTTTTGTCTTGCAAACATAACTTCCTTTGTTTATTGAGTATAGACACTGGCATATGATGCCTACATTTCTGCATGTCACTCCTGATGCATGTCACCAGTCAGTGAATGAACCTTGCACATCAACATGTGCAATTCAGATAACTGAATGCTCCCACATCAATGGCAGGAAATTTGCTGGTCAGAGAAATTACTGAAGTCTACCTGTCATGTCTTTCATTGCTTCATCAATTGGACCTGACTAATGACATTGAGTAATGGCATAGGGTATGTGTGACTCACCCACCAATGTCTACTACACTCCTGTCTGTGGTTACACATGAACTGAATACCCATCACTAATAACTATTTTCAAATGCAGATTGTCCCACACACACATTTGTGATGGAATCAGACATCAACCTATGAAGACACGTAGATCATGTATGAAACAGTAGTGCAGATGATACTACAACAGGTGTAGGTTTCAAAATAATCATAGGGCTATGCCCTTATGTTACGCTATTAGATTAGCCTTATATAGCTAAATATAGCAGTGGTAGTCATCTATATTGACAACCCACTGAGCTATATTAAGAAAGATGATGTTTTATAGAACAGGTTAGTCTGGACAGGTGGCAGCCATTTTGTGCTACTGGCCGCCATCTTACATATGGCTATGTTTAGCACGCGGTGAGCTCTATCTGCGAATGAGGTAGGCCCAGACAGCTGCGCCATGACACTTGTTGTTCACCTGATAAGCATACGCCCAGTTTCGTTTCTTTATTCAATAAGGGGCGCTGCTTCGCTTTATGAATAAACCTTCTGTGTGCGTAAGTGATATTCTATTTGCAGCACCTCTCCTACGTTGGGGAGGAGCAGGATGCAGCTGGCTGACGTTGGCTGAGATACTGTGTGCCTGCCTCGGGCTGGTGATGTATGCCCTCTGCCTCCCTAAAGTATGCATCCCTAAACCTGTAACTTTCCTTGTAGGCGTGCACTCAGATGTTTATGACGTGTTTGATGTATCATACTATGCTGCGATGATTATTGAGTCAGTCCATTAGCAAGCATTGGCATGGTGCATGTTGTATTTAGGCTCCTCTGCAAGAGTACAGATACCAAACTGCTTGTTTGCATTCTCTACTGGTTGACCAACTCTTCATTGATATCAGGTAAGGCCGAGAGGTGGTGTAGTAACCCGAGTGACCCTATACGGGTCACTTCCTTCAGTTGGCGCCCGAACAGGGACCTCCGGGATTAATCACCCATCACACCTGTAAACGGGTCGTGAGGTCGGGTAGGCTGTCTAGCGGGCGGATCGGGGCCCCACAAGATAGGAGCTCTGCTTCTGTGGCTTGCCCGCCCGTCTGATCGGAGGGTGCCCTGCCCAGTGGTGATACGCCGGGGTCCAGAGACGGGCGAGATCCTTGGAGCTGACCAGATTGGTCTGGAGAGTCGGCGGTAGAGAATCACGTGTGAAACCTGCGCTTGACAGGTGAGTGACTTCAGTAATGCTTTTAGTACTTGAAAATGTACTGGCGCCAGTCCTGAGGTGGTGTTGGACTGAACCGCGGCGAGGCAGACCGTTGACCGCTTCGGTGTGAACTTGAACTAGCTTCGGGTGATTCGGGCTTTTGAGACCCGTCTCATAGTGGTCTCTTGGGTAGCACCGGAGGGGCAGGGCCTTCGGGCGTGGTTTCGTGGACGGAGCCACACTGCCGACTTGAGGGAGACAGAACCGATCGGTCTGTGCTCCATAAGTGGTACCGGATTGTGAGGTGAGGTCGCCCATCGAGCTGTATCTCAGTGGTCTTGAGCCACAGATGAGATGAGCCTTAGTGGCGAACCTCACGGGCAGTGCCGGACCGCGTTTGACACGGCAGAACCTTGAGTTGTACCCTTAAGTATTAGTGGACAAGCTACTTGGGCTGAGGCTTTAATAGCGAGTTTGAACTGTAGTTGCGTGAACGAGTGCCGGGGCTGAGATCTCGTGGTGGTTTGAGAGTCGTTAACGGCTCTACGAGCTACAAGATGCGGGATAGGCTTTAGATCGTGTCTAATCACAACAGGGTCGAGCTGGGCTATCCATACACGTAACAGAGATTCTTAGGTGATGCTTAGTGAAAGGCTGTTTGGGTCATGTTAAATCGCATACCTTAAGAGGTCTGTTCGGTGCTGATTTTTAGTGTATTTTGTGTACGATTTTCGGACAAAGAAGTGGATTTGCTTTGCGCTATGCAGTGGGAATTGTGTAAGTATCTTATATTAAGATGCCGTGTTTTAGTAAACTTGGATGTTTTGTATGTCGATGTTGTTGTTCGAGGGTACGACTGGAGAAAGACAACCTGCTCCTCCAGAGGTACGCCAATTTTGATATGTACATAAAGCACGGTATTGGCCTTATTATGTTTAGCACCTTATGGCATAAATATCACGAAGGACAATGCTGATTTGCAGTGGCCACTTGTTGGCTCGTTCGATGAACAAAAGTTGAATTTTCTAGGAAGGAAAGCTGTTTGCTAAGAAGAGTAGGCAGTCAATGTTTGATATGTTGAGGGTTTGGCAGAAGGAGGCAAAGCAGCGGCGAATTAGAGAGGAAAAAAATACGAGAAAGACAGGCGCTGACGATCAGCGCAGAAAGCCATGGCTTATGATAAAGCGACAGTAAACAAAGGTGTTGAGTGCGCAGATAGGGCGTTCGCTGCAAGCTGAGAAGAGTTATGTCGTTCAAAATGAAGGTGATGCTTTTGTTGAAGATTTGTTAGACACCCAACCCCCACCACCTTATGCTCCTCTACAGATATATCCTATTGTTCCAGCTTCCCAGGCCCCGGCTTCAGGGCTCTGGCTCCGGTTCTTGGCCCCACCAGTCCTCCTCCTCCTAACATTCCGGGTCTACATTTGACGCCTTCTGGGTATTATACTGCTTTATCGATGTCCGGGTTGGAGGGTATAGCTCTCGGTCTGTGGCACCTGTTTCTGCATTTTCTGGTTTGACTTTCTTTACTCCCTCTAGTCAAGATCGTTCATTGATGGGTACCTGTCTCTTCATCCACTCTTTCATCCGGCGGATGTTTCACTTCCCATGATGCAATTTGACAGAACGCCTGTGAGTGGAATGTCCCCGGAAGCCGAGTGAAAGTGCAAGAACGCGTGAGTAGGGTGTTGGTGCGCTCTGCAGTAAGTAATCAAGAAAGGAGATGGTGGCGCAATCAGGCTGCGCAGTGGATCTCGAACTCGATCTATATGGTTGAGGATGTATGGAGTGTGATGAGACAGTATGAACCGCTTATGCAACAACTCACGCTTAAGCATAAGTGTATAATGCTGATGAGTTTGTGGAGCAGCTGTAATGCTGAGGTCCCAAGGGAGGTTTCTGAGATACGAGATGAAGTGTATGGTTCGGCATGGATCCTGCTGCTGTGTTGAATAAAGTTACTACTTTGTTAAAATATCGAGGTAGGATGCTTAAAGAGGGTTCCACAGCATAGCGCAGTTCCCTATGAGAGAAGTTCACCCCATATATCATCCCGAGACACCAGCAGAAATAAATGGAGTGGGTGACATTGTTCGGCCCGGGAGGGGGCACGGTTTCAAGAACAATGGGTTTATACCCCTGGAAGAGAAGCTGAAGTACTTTCTTAAAAATCAGTTGCCAGATCCCAGAAAGAATCCGACTGTTTATTGTAAAGAACTGACAGAAGCGGCCGATTCGACAGTTACTGACGTTAGCATGATACTATGTTGTTTTTGGGTTCCTGGTGCCGATTGATACATGGAGGCAGGTGAATTTGGTGGATCACGTGGTAGAGTTAGGAGCAACAAGGGATCAGATAAAGCTGTGGGATCAAGAACGTAAGCCGGGTGAGAAGCCAAGAGCGGAAGTGTTAGCTTTACCTGGCCAGTTATTACGCACATGCATTCGCTTATTGCTCCCAAGATAGTGGATTGGGATAAACTTACAGCATGTTGTCAAAAGAAAGAGGAGAGTGTGTCAGATTTCTTTACTAGGTACGAGGGGGTGTTTTTGGATTTCAGTGGTCAGGATTTGTAAGTGGATGGTGGAGTCCGGCTGTTTGTCGACAGGTTTGTTAATAATTTGCTTCCTGAGATTGCAGCCTGGATGAAGGCAGCGGAAAGTACCTGGTCCACGTCCACTCTCGGGAATATTGAGCATGGCGAATATTATGGAACATCGAAGGCGAACAGAGGCAGGTTGTAGAGAAGAAAGGGAAGGAATTGAAGACAAAGGTGTTAAGGCGGCAGGTGCAGGAAGTAGTGGAAGAGGAAGGGGTCAGCCGCAGTGCAGCAGCGATGGTCCGTACCCGGAGGTGGTGGAACGAGTGCTCCATATGTACCTGTGGACCTAATCAATGTGCATATTGTCGGAAGGAGGGGCATTGGCGAAATGAGTGCCCTGAATTGCTACAGGCTGGTGGGATCCCTAGAAGAGGGGTTTTCGGGACGTGGTAGAGGAAGAGGAAGTCAGGGTGAGAGAAGACCAGAACGAACTGAGAATGTTGAAAAGGATCAGAATGGCTTTGATGATCCTAGAGGATGACAGTATTGTCGCCGAGGATTATGATGTAGATGAAGGAACAGGGATGTCCATCCACAGCCAGGGACAGTAGCGACTGGACAGGGTGGGGGGACCAGTTTCGGGTGAATGGCGGATCAACGCGGACCCTATGTTGCTGCGGGTTTGCTTGGTACTCTTCTCAAAAGTTTTTTGATTGACATCGGGTGCCATGAACAGCTCCGCTTCCCGCTCGCTGGTTCCTGGGGCAGCTCTGTCTGGCAAGAATAATGTTTCGGTAGGATTTTCAGGTACGCTGGTTGTTAGTCCCATCTCTAAGCCCTTGCTTTGATCAAATTGGTCCCGTTTTCTGCGAAATCCTCGCTCTTTTGACTTCAAATTGTGGGGAAAATGGGGACGGGGCTTTGATCTGTTGAAACGGCTGCATGCAACCATTTTCTTGTTCCCCAGACGTGTGCTTACATGACGATGGACCTTAATGTATAACGCGGGCGAAGCAACACTTTGCCAAAGACGCCCTCTCCCCGATGAGGTTCCGGGTTGATCGTGCCTAGTGATGCTGTGGGCTACAGGTGACATCGGATCGTAGGACTGTTGCAGGTACCACCAGTGTCTATTCAGGTTAAGGACAATGTTCTCTGCCTTCGTATTCCGCCAGGCATAAAATATCGCAGACAGGGGAGAGACTGAGCTTTGTTGGAAATCATAAATGATTTAATTTAGCGCCTGGTGGTGGTTGAGGAAACAGTTTTTAATGTGTGCAACAGTCCCATTCTTCCGATTCTCTAAAAAGGCCCCAACAGATTCAATCCTGATGCCCATTCTGATGTGTGTACCGATGCATTATTGGATCTATAGGGAATTAATAAAACAGTGGTACCACAATTTCCTGTTGTTCCTGGATATCACTTCGATTTTGACTAAGGATCCCTCCTACAGCTCAGTATTTCTCTGTGGATTGATTTGAAGAATGCGTTTTTAGTATTCCAGGTATCTTTTCGGGTTCAATTTATCTGGCAAGAAGCTGTGTGCCCTGGTCAACAGCTCCTCAAGGGTATACACTGAAAGCCCCAGTATATAGTCGCTTCGCCTTTGAAAAGCGCAATTGGACCGCTAGTGCCTCCGGCTGGTAATGTATTGCTTGCAACATGTTGACGATCTCCTCGGTGGCTTCTGGATACTGAAGAAGGATGTGGGGCAGGCCACGGTCAAAATTGTTAAAGCATCTGGCACAAAAATGGACATACAGCATCCCTTTCTAAGCTTCAGGTATTGCCGACAGGGGAGTGCCACGTATTTAGGTCGCCTCCTATCGAAGGAGGGTAGAAAGATTGGACAATCTGAACGTAGCTTCTGTAACTCAATAAAATGGGCTGTGCTAAAGATTAACACAGAGAGAGTGCGAGGTTTCATTGGAATTACCTCATACTGTCGACATTGGATCCCCAACTCATTTCTCTGATTGTGAAACCCCTCCTTTATTTAACTACTGGCAGTGTGTGTGTGAACCCTTGTCAGTGGGCGCTTGGAGTGTCAAGTCAGGGGCATGTTCAAGCAACTGAAGCATGCGCTTTGTTCTGCTCCTGTCCTTGGTAACTCCTGACTACAGGTGCCCTTTGTATTGTATGTACATGAAGTGGATGGTTGTGCGTTGAGTGTCTTGGACACAGGCTTCTTCGGTGGTAAGTATCGGTCCCTGTGCTTATTTTTTCTGCAGTACTTGGACAAATGTGGTTAGAGCGCCACCGAAGCTGTCTGAGACAGGCCGCTGCTGCGGTGGCAATTGCAACCTGTGACAATCGGCAGGGGCCTGCTTCTGACACTGACCTAACGGTCATGGTACCCCATTCTGTGACACTCTATTGAATAGAACGCAGACGCAGCACCTTACCAGTGCGTGTCTGACTGAGATATGAGCTAACTCTTGTTCGCTCCACATGTCACCATTAAACGATGTGTCACTCTGAATCCAGCCACATTACTGCTCTCTCCCTTCGACGCAGTCATTATGCAGATGCGCATGACTGTATGTACAGAACAGAGGAAGAAATTTGTAGTTGGACGGTAGACCTGGACTCTGATGTTCCCTTATCTGACCCCCAAGGGGGAACTCCAGGCATGTCGATGGCTCCTGCCTTGAGCTACCAGATGGCACTACTATCTGCCGCATGTGCTATCACCACATTGCGCAGACAGTCGTAGAGACTCTCCCGCGTCCCATATCAATCTGCCCAGGCTGCTGAGTTAGTAGCCCTGCTGAGAGCTTGTGAGTTAAGTGGAGAAGATGCGCTGCTAACATTTACAACCGACAGCCAGTACGTTGCTTGGGAGTCGCCCACATACTTTGGGAGTGCCTCTGGGCGAGAAAGGGGGGTTCCTGACATCCCATGTGGTTGAAGATACAGCATGGCCCGTTGATCCACAGATTGCCGTCTGGCCTTGATGTTACCCGGTGTGCTGGCACAATAAAATGCAGTACCCACAAGGTAGTTACAGATGACGTGGGGTAGTGGGCAATGCACTTAGCGGATCAAACAAAGCTAGAGAAACTGGGCGGGGATCGGTGATGAGTAAGATGTTTGTGTGGCAGGACCTGCTAGGTGGGTACCTGATAATGCGATGTAAGGAGAAACACTGTAAGTAGTGTTAAGGATCACAGGCAGAATGAGCGCCAAGCAACAGATTGAAGCGGCCGAAGGGCAAGGAAAGGACAGGTACTCTAGATGAGGATGGGTGCTGACTGATTTTGTCTGGACAGTCCGGAGGATGGCTGTTGCCCAATGGCATATGTTTTCCCAGTTGTCACTATGGCTCATGGTCCCGCCTATATTAGCGCAAAAGGGATCTGTAAAATTGTTAGACCCAGTGTGCATGCAAATGATCTCATTCCCAAGGTAGCTGCCCATTTAGGTGAAAAACATTGTAAGGATTTTGCTTATAGAGCATAATCCTGGAAAAAGGTACTGTGCCAGGCTTCTCTGGGAATTTCTCAGCATCTACCTCATGCTTCCATTTGAGGTTCTCCAAATGGGATTTCTACTGAGGTAGAAAACGAGTGAATAATTTGAAGCAACGCTCTAGTGGTCGTGTGTGCTTTCAGTAAGTGGGTGGAGGCATACCCCTGTGAAGGAAAATACTGCTAACGCGAACGGCGAAAGCACTCATAAAGAGTTCTTCCTCGCTCGGCCTGCCTGGGTGATCTGGAGGACAACGGCAGCCATTTTAATGCCCGGAGTCACGAGCCAGGTGCGTGAAGGGCTGTACATAAACCAGAAGTTTCATGCAGCAAATCACCCCCAATCTGCAGGTCTTGCAGAGAAAGCTGAGTACTGGAATCTGCCAAGTTGGAAGCTAGCTAAGATCCAGGAGAGCACAGGCCTGAAGTGGCCGGATGCGTACCATTAGCCCTTGGTTGTCCACAAAGAATGACCGCACAACAACGCAGGGACTGGGTCTATCTCCTATGAGGTAGTTTTCAAGTGCCCTGCCAATATAGGCGGGGTGTCCCTAGGCCAAAACGATTTAGTGAGATCGAAAGTATCCGATGATGATAGATTACCTGTATGAGCTAACTAAAAATCTTCGCTCTGGCCCATCAGCAGATCGGAGAGTCACTGCCACCTCACTTCCAGAGGAGTCCCGGACATAAGTTGCAGCTCCGGTGACTGGGTTCCTGATCCGAAACTCCTACGGTGACAAAAGGCTCTGGAGCCCCGCTGGCATGAATCTCGCAGCAAGTCCTCCTTGCAAATCGATGGACTGCAGTGAAGCGTGGATGGGGAGAAAGAATTGGGATACATGCCCACCATGCCAAAAAGAATACCGCTGCCACTCCCTAAGGACCGATGGGTCCAAGAAGGAATCGGAGAGATCATGAATGTGAGCACGTACTCAAGGCTCATCCCTTGCTGGATGCTAGGCTAACTTGGACGGAGACAGAAAAAAGAGAACCACCATGTGTTATTGGAAGCTGTCCCTCCCGAAATAAGGGCAGCACGAGTAGTCCTCCTGACAATTTGAAACAACGAGTGTTGGAATCTGGGAGCTTTGTTGAGCCTGAGCCTTTGTTTCTTTTCTGTCTGATCAAAACAGTGCCTGGGTCGGTAAGTGACATGATCTACGCCACGCAGCCAAAAGAAGAGCAATCCAGAGGGAAATAGAGAGTTATGGATTTGAGTTTATGGTAAGAGCACAATATCTGTAGTGCCTGCCACAAAAGAGAGACACTGGTGCACTGCTTTGAAAACACGTAGACTTTTTGAGTGAGCTGTGGGTGTTTAAGCCAGGGAGGGCACCCCAACCGACACAAAGAAGGATTGGATTTCACTTGAGGCAGGCCTCAGACTGTGAGGCCCCACGCGGATGGAAGTCACCTGTCACAGCAGGATGGACAACAGAAGCTCTTACCAAAGAGGCTTAGAAATGGACTTCTGGACGATAGTTGATCATTGATTGGAAGAAAGTCGCAAGTGACTCCATCATTATTAGCAAAGTAGGTGCTAGATATGTTCCTCGCTTGGGCGAGTTGTCGCAAGAAGAGGAGCAGCCTCTCTGGCGGTCCCCCGCTTCTTAGGTCAAAATGATCCTGGATGGCCTAGTTGGACCACTAAAACCAAAGTTAGTGGTTTCATTTCTGCATTTTTGTTGTTGATTTCATATTGCTCTGGTGATATTTTATTTAGAAATTAAGCATCCAATGCATGCTCTGGATAGGGACTACCCTGATCCGCCTGAGCACTCAAGCTTCTGTACTTCCTGGCTCCCACACAAAGAAAGACATAGTGCAGGACGTATTTTGGAAATGCTTTTTCTTCAGATGCTCTGCATGAAGTACACCTAAACGACTAATGCGACAAAAGTGTTGATCTGTGGTTTACTTCCTTTCTATGACTCATAAGAATGATCTTCTTATATCCTTGCCTCTGTCATATCTATGTTAGGAGTTGTGGAAGCATGGTTCCAGCTCCTCTACTGTAGTGTATACCCACTCTCACAGGCAGATACTGCCCAACTGACTAAAGAAGATTACTATGAAGCAGTGTTGGAACACACAGCGATGCACTCAGGGATACACTCCCGGAAAAGGAGGGAAGGCAGGCACTTGGCATCCAGATGCCTGTATGAATGTCTATGAGCAAAAGTGCAAACATTTCTTGGGTAAAAAGATGAGATGATGGAGTTCCAGGCGGTTTAATATAACAGAGTATTTTTAGATCCTTTTCATGAGAGAAATATCCCAGATAGTGAGGTCCTACCCATTCCAATAATTGATGGCCACCAGCCCCATTTTTGTGGGGAAGGGTTTGGGAGTGTTCCTGTGGGAAAGAGGCAACTGTAAATTACACGTTTGCCACTGAACACGACAAGTAGTCCAATCTCTGCTTACACCCCAAATGTGATATTTGTCTGTGGGACACATGCTCATGTATGGCTCCCTCGGGGGTGGGCAGGTACGCTGTTATGTTTCTTTACTTCTACCCCCAGTTTACTTAGCCCCATCCAATTATCATAAGGATCACAAGTTGCAGCAAAAAGGTGCACTCATTGTCAACAGAGTAAAGAGGATTACCAACATCTGAAGACGTTGATCAGCACAGACACCACTGATGCAGCAATTTGCTGGATGCTAAGAAGGGATTGCGGCCTCTATGGCGGACCTATGTGCAATAGTAGGCTAATTCCGCCATCTTACTAGTAGCAGTGGAAGCTGGTCACAACACTCACTGACTGGTATACCTCACCTAATCATTACAGCTGGAGCTTCAGGCGACCAGGCTCGTTGCTCTTCGCAAAACCGGATTGTCCTTGACGCTCATTCTTGCAGACAGGGTGGAGCCTGTCGCGTGATTGCAGGCAGCTGCTGGCAAGCTTACATGGCCAGACCACGCCCTACCGTTTATTCAGCTATTCAGAAACTCCATAGGTTAGCCTCCTGAAATACATGAAGATAACGGTACAGGGTCTCTGACACAGTGGTCCTTGGGGCCCACTGCCTGCATGGGGATGCGAAGATTTCAAGTGGCTTAGTAGCAGCTGCAGTGACTCATCTCTCACTTTCTTGTTGCCTTTGTGTGAACTGTCTTCCCCATCCTGTTGCAGAACTTATTGCATGGCCAAAACTCGCCTCCTCTGTTACAATAAGTGAGCCTAACGCCAGGGATGCGATTATGGATGCTGGAAAGAACTTCTCAAGAACTGATGGATACTTCGACTTGGCGCAGTATTTCGGTGACCAAAGATTCGAATTCAACAGAATCTCGCCCTTAGTCCTGCACAGTTGCACACCCCCCGGCTCTCCTGCATGCTGACGACTGATAAAGACCCTCTGCCTGGATGGCCTTCCTGTACTTCTATATTTAGCTTATACACGCTAAAAAGGAGGGTCTGCAGGTTTCAAAATAATCATAGGGCTATGCGGCCCTTATGTTACGCTATTAGATTAGCTCTTATATAGTTAATATAGCAGTGGTAGTCATCTATATTGACAACCCACTGAGCCATACTAAGAAAGATGATGTTTTATAGAACAGGTTAGTTCTTTGGACAGGTGGCAAGCAATTTTGGAGTACTGGCCGCCATCTTACATTATGGCTATGTTTAAGCATGCGGGGTGAGCTCTCTATCTCGCGTAATCGCAGGTAGGCTCCAGATTGCAGCTGCGCCAAGGACACTTGTTGTTCACCTGACAAGTATACGCCTCTGTGCTCTTCGCTTTTATTCAATAAGGGGCGCTGCTTCGCTTTATGAATAAGCCTTTCTGTGTGCTGTAGTATTGCTCTCATCTTGCAGCACCTCTCCCACGCTGGGAGGAGCAGTGGATGCAGCTGGCTGACTCTTGGCTAAGAGATACCGCAGTGCCTGGGCCTCGGCTGGTGATGCACGCGCCTGCCTGCCTCCCTAAAGCACGCATCCCCAAACCTGTAATCTCTTCCCTTGGGTAGGCGTGCTCTGTATGCTTTCAGTGATCGTGTTGGATGTATCACAATATGCTGGGCGCATGATTATTGATGCCAGTCCATTAGCAAGCATTGCATGGTGCATGTTGTATTTGGGCTCCTCTGCAGAGTATAGATAATAAAACTGCTTGCTTGCACTCTCTACTGGCTGGATCCGACTCTTCATTGACATAGGTA
>CAWUFW010027843.1:0-24662 GCA_963921515.1 Calotriton arnoldi
GCCCACATTTGATTTTTTCTGGCTACTGGTGTCTGTTGGACCATGCTTCCAAACAAATGTGGCTCTACTCTGATTACCTCATCTACCATCACTGTAAACTCAGGGGCCGATTCCGATCTCGCTCGGAGGCGCACCTAACACTATTCGGCCGGGAAAAAAGCCAGGCGAATGCCTGTTTCCCGACCGATTCGCACATTATTCCGAACGAGCAAGTACGATGCGCACAACTGCATAGATTCCGAACCAGTCGTACTCACCCAATCCAGGTCCTGTTTTCCGACCGAGGCGCATCCGGAAACGCAAAATCGAGTCGCACGGAAGCCAAAATGCAGCCCCGTCCGGCCGGACAAGTACGATGCGCTTTCCGTACGCGCCGAACCCGTCGCTACGCACGGCACGTCAAAGCATCCGGGAGAGGCGCACATAAGCTCCGATTCGCGCCACAACACGATCCACGGCTACGAGACGAACACGCCAGCGACGAGGACGAGGCGAAGCAAAGAGAAAGACGAACGAGACGAACCAACCATGAATCCCATCGTGCCGATCCTACCAATATTCTACATCTATTACCGGAACAGGACGGACGCGTACGGCGCAGAAGGTAAGTCAGACACCAACCACAAAAACAAACTACACGTACCCGACATATCACACAAAAACAGAGGGATGCAGAAATTACTTACACCAGCAACAGCAGCACCATAGGGGCGGGATGGCCATCACCAATGCCACATATACACATAGGGGCCTGGATGCCCACCACCACTACCACCCCTACTCAGGGGGTGCCAGATGCCTACCACTACTACCACCCCTACCCAGGGGGTGCCAGATGCCTACCACTACTACCACCTCTACCCATGGGGGGCTGGATGCCTGTCACTACTACCACCTCTACCCAGGGGGGTGCCAGATGCCTGTCACTACTACCACCTCTACCCATGGGGGGCTGGATGCCTGTCACTACTACCACCTCTACCCAGGGGGTGCCAGATGCCTACCACTACTACCACCTCTACCCATGGGGGGCTGGATGCCTGTCACTACTACCACCTCTACCCATGGGGGGCTGGATGCCCGTCACTACTACCACCCCTACCCATGGGGTGCCAGATGCCTACCACTACTACCACCTCTACCCAGGGGGTGCCAGATGCCTACCACTACTACCACCTCTACCCATGGGGGGCTGGATGCCTGTCACTACTACCACCTCTACCCATGGGGGGCTGGATGCCTGTCACTACTACCACCTCTACCCAGGGGGTGCCAGATGCCTACCACTACTACCACCTCTACCCATGGGGGGCTGGATGCCCACCACCACTACCACCCCTACTCAGGGGGTGCCAGATGCCTACCACTACTACCACCTCTACCCATGGGGGGCTGGATGCCCACCACCACTACCACCCCTACTCAGGGGGTGCCATATGCCTACCACTATTACCACCTCTACCCATGGGGGGCTGGATGCCTGTCACTACTACCACCCCTACCCAGGGGGTGCCAGATGCCTACCACTACTACCACCTCTACACATGGGGGGCTGGATGCACACCACCACTACCACCCCTACCCAGGGGGTGCCAGATGCCTACCACTACTACCACCTCTACCCATGGGGGGCTGGATGCCCACCACCACTACCACCCCTACTCATGGGGGGCTGGATGCCTACCACTACTACCACCTCTACCCATGGGGGGCTGGATGCCCACCACCACTACCACCCCTACTCATGGGGGGCTGGATGCCTGTCACTACTACCACCTCTACCCAGGGGGTGCCAGATGCCTACCACTACTACCACCTCTACCCATGGGGGCCTCGATGCCTGTCACTACTACCACCTCTACCCAGGGGGTGCCAGATGCCTACCACAACTACCACATCTACCCATGGGGGGCTGGATGCCTGTCACTACTACCACCTCTACCCAGGGGGTGCCAGATGCGTACCACTACTACCACCTCTACCCATGGGGGGCTGGATGCCCACCACCACTACCACCCCTACTCAGGGGGTGCCAGATGCCTACCACTACTACCACCTCTACCCATGGGGGGCTGGATGCCCACCACCACTACCACCCCTACTCAGGGGGTGCCAGATGCCTACCACTACTACCACCTCTACCCATGGGGGGCTGGATGCCCACCACCACTACCACCCCTACTCAGGGGGTGCCAGATGCCTACCACTACTACCACCTCTACCCAGGGTGTGCCAGATGCCTACCACTACTACCACCCCTACCCAGGGGGTGCCAGATGCCTACCACTACTACCACCTCTACCCAGGGGGTGCCAGATGCCTACCACTACTACCACCTCTACCCATGGGGGGCTGGATGCCTGTCACTACTACCACCCCTACCCAGGGGGTGTCAGATGCCTACCACTACTACCACCTCTACCCAGGGGGTACCAGATGCCTACCACTACTACCACCTCTACCCATGGGGGGCTGGATGCCTACCACCAACAACACCCCCACTCACAGGATGGCTAATACATGACACAACAAGCACACACCAACATAAAGAATGCAACATAAAGACATCCCCCCCAACACCATGACAAGCGTGTGTAGACTGTGTCAAATGCCTACAACACTGAACATGACTTTGAACATACAATGTGACCCCCTATCACATGTGTCACACATAACTGTGTGTGGCCCCCACAATGCAAGCAGACCATGACCACTGTGGCAATGCGGTCCAACCCCCATCATCACAGTGACCAAAAGGTAAGTGTGTGGTCCATAGCTGAAGCACATCTTGAACATTGTGGCAATGGGGTCCAAACCCCCATCATCACAGTGACCAAAATGTAAGTGTGGGGCCCATAGCTGAAGCACATCTTGAACATTGTGGCAATGGGGTCCAAACCCCCATCATCACAGTGACCAAAATGTAAGTGTGGGGCCCATAGCTGAAGCACATCTTGAACATTGTGGCAATGGGGTCCAAACCCCCATCATCACAGTGACCAAAATGTAAGTGTGGGGCCCATAGCTGAAGCACATCTTGAACATTGTGGCAATGGGGTCCAAACCCCCATCATCACAGTGACCAAAATGTAAGTGTTGACATTGAAAAAGCTGCAACTGCCAAACTGCATGGATGATTCCTGGTCACAGAACAACAAACACATCAGTGGCAAAGTAGTGCTTGTGTCCCATAGCAACATAGATTGGGGGAGGCAAACACTGCAGTGCAAATAAGACATACCTTTGGCCATGTGCAGACAAACATCACCCATGGGGGCTGACACTGTCAACATTCATCAATGACACAATGAAAGAAGTGACCATCAGAATGCAGACCCACATATTTGCACCAATGGGCACACAAATGCAGATACCCTGTGGAGACTGTAGATGTGAGGTGAACAGATACCATACCATGGCAGCAATGGGACACACAAACAATGATCATTGTGCTGACTGATGACCTGGGAGTCCCAGGGACAGCAGGGGAAACCCACCAAACAACATACAGCCAATGGCACACTAAAGATATGCCAATGCAGTGGTGCAGATGCACAAACACAAACAGGCAGACCCACACTGCACATCAAACACAACAGGTGAGGGGGGTGCCAGTGTCCCCAGGCAACCACACAACACATGATGAGGCCTGAATACCAATTACACAGATGCGCATACAGTGCCACACAAAGGTAACTCATGGATCCAAATCCCCTATGTGGGCAATCAGGCATTGTTAGATGAGAGGGAGCACAAATCACACATGTCACACAAGCATGTAGGAACAGCAACTGACACAGCAAGACACAGACACACCACAGCACTACCCCCAGGGTCCCCACAATGTGGTGACCCTGGGCTGCATGACAATCCCACTGTGATGACAAAGCTAGATGTCGTTCACACTGTGAACCACAGTCATGTGTCCTGAGCAACAAACTACCATCACACCTACACAAGCACAAATCAATCAGCACGGCCAGTAAGCCAAGGCCAATGGAGGCAGGGGTCTAGCCAGGCAACAACTCTCATCTGCACACACTCAACACCACACACCTCGACCTCCAACAATGTGCAGCAGTGAAGCTCACATGCACTGGTGACATTGCACATGCACCCATGACAATCCCATGGGTGGTGGTGGGAACCAAGGTGCAGAAACACATCACACATGGCCACTCAACAAGACTCCTGAATGTCTGACACACTGCACACTACGCTGTACATGGACATGACGGCAATACCACACCAACCAATGGGATCCCAGCCACAGTCCCACACCAATGAAGAAGCCAAGGTCACCCACAAAGAACACACATAGACAACTACCAACATTGCAGCCCTGACCCTGAGGAGTGCCAGCAGTCACACACACAACGTGTCACAATCACTGAAAGCTAACGCAAACTGGAAATTACATGACAGGTGTAAACAACAAGTGCCAAGGGGAATCCTGAGTCATACATCACTGTCTCCAGTCACATGGGCAGGGCAGCCAGACAACAACAGCTGCACTGTGTCACAATAGTAGGTCATGGGGAATGCAAGTCCTGGAGCTGAACAAGTGCACATGTACATCCCCCACACACCACATCATCTGAACCCTTATCTGTCCAGGTCATACCGATTGGACATATGGGAGACCTGTAACACAACCCTCTGAACCTGAGCACCTCACAATCTGCTGTGAATGGGAAACAGCTGCCTGAACTTCACATTCGCATACCCCAGTCTGCACGGTCAGGTGATCAAACACCTATGTGTCACACAAGTATCGTCTCCTATGGTCACATCTCCGGTTGCATGCTGAGCCCCAACCGAGAAACACCCCAGCAGTCCTGACAACGCAGCCACAGCACACTGACACAGAGGCAGACACCTGAGGGGACATATCACTGAGCACAACGTGTCAGCTGATACACGGGAGTGGGAGTACAGAGTGTATTGTATGGCCTGGAGTAGACATGACTGTCCTGCCCCACATGAATGAGGGATGAGCACTGGACAGTAGGCAGGTGGCTAAGTATGTGTGACACACGTAATATACACACTCCTGGGGCCCAAACATTGTTCCCACCCGCAGCATGGGTGTGTGCCAGATACCCCAGGCACATGTGGTGGATCAGCTCAGCAATTGGACCACATAGCAAAGTAACACGCAGATTACATGTCAGAACACAGGCATTGTGTAAGCAATGGGCCCACCCATGATGCCCACCACAGAGTTAGGGGAACAAATGCTGTCCCCCACCTTGAGTTAAGCAAAATGCAAGGACACAGTACCCAAGTGACACAATTCCCTGACTGTAAGGGCCACACCTGGGTATCAGATGAGGAGTGGGCAGTGCACAATTGAGGGACATGGGTCCTGGACCACATGACTGATGTACTGTGGAAGTTTAACCAGGCCAGAGGAGGGCACATAGCATGGCAGACAAAGTTCACAATGCAGTCATGGACTCACCCCATCCTTGCTGCTCTCTGGCCTTCAGCTGCCCATCCAGATCAGGGAAGACCACCGCCAGGATCCTGAGCATGTGGGGGGTCAGGGTCCGGTGTCCGCCCCTCCTGCGAGGAGGCGACAGCTTCAGCTGGACCCGTGCGATCCTCCGGGTCCAGCCCCGAAGGTCCTGCCACCTCTTCTGGCAGTTGCGGATCCGGCGCTTGTAGTCCCCCACGGATCTCACTGCCCGGACGATGGTCAGCCATATCTGCTGCTTCTGGTGGGCATCAACCTGTGAGGATGACAAAGTGAGAATGCCATTACTACACATGCAACATATCCGTGCATTACACAGTTGGATATACATGTCTCAATCACAGGGGCACATGATGTACACAGGCAGTGCAACGATGGCTATGGACAGTTTGCCAGCAGTTACTACATGGTATCATTGCCTGGGAAGTAAAACCTTGTTTAAATGCACTGTCACTGCACTATACCTGTTCAGTGCATGTAACTACACACTATGGGGGGTGACAACTACTCAGTGAGCCTGCTAGCCAGTGGCGTGCAGACTGTTAGCCTTGCTAGTCAGACAACATGCACATTTAGAAAGGCAGTGGACAGAACACTCACCTGCTCCCCTGCTTTCCCATACAGCTTGCTGTACTGTGGAAGGAGGCTGTCCAGCAGGGCCTGGTTCTCCTCAGTGCTGAAGGCTGGGGCTCTCTCCACAGTACGTGCCATTGCAGGGTCCAGAGGGTGCAGATACAGCAGCAGTGGTGGTGGCAGATGTCGTCCTGGAGCATGTAGTGCAGGCAAGTGAGCTCTCAGGGGAACAGCCAGCATTATATGTGTGCTGCAGAGGCAGATACTGTCCCATGTGTCCAAAGTGATAGGTCCAAGTCATTTGCATCTTCTGAATCTGGCCAATCCATGGAATTGCACCACTTACACACGCCCACAGCATCCTTCAAAAGTTCAACTTTATGACACCCATGATTTCGCAACAGTGTTGTGGGTGACCAACTGAATTTACAGCATCAGACTCGTTCAAAATTTGAAAACGCGTCCGTGGCCAGGCCATAGCCAATGGGTGCGCACCGATCGGTCCATTGCTGTTCAACGCGTACCCAGGATACAACGCTGCACCGCGACACATTGAATGCAATGGGCCGGCCGGGCACACCGATCGGTCCATTGCTGTTCAACGCGTACCCAGGATACAACGCGTACCCGCACACATTGAATGCAATGGGCCGGCCGGGCACACCGATCGGTCCATTGCTGTTCAATGCGTACCCAGGATACAACGCCGTACCCGCACACATTGAATGCAATGGGCCGGCCGGGCACACCGATCGGTCCATTGCTGTTCAACGCGTACCCAGGATACAACGCGCACCCGCACACATTGAATGCAATGGGCCGGCCGGGCACACCGATCGGTCCATTGCTGTTCAACGCGTACCCAGGATACAACGCGTACCCGCACACATTGAATGCAATGGGCCGGCCGGGCACACCGATCGGTCCATTGCTGTTCAACGCGTACCCAGGATACAATGCGTGCCCGCACACATTGAATGCAATGGGCCGGCCGGGCACACCGATCGGTCCATTGCTGTTCAACGCGTACCCAGGATACAACGCGTACCAGCACACATTGAATGCAATGGCCAATGTGTGCGCACCGATCGGTCCATTGCTGTCCAACGCGTATTGCGAATACAACGCATACCAGCACACATTGAATGCAATGGCCAATGTGTGCGCACCGATCGGTCCATTGCTGTCCAACGCCGTATTGCGAATACAACGCGTACCAGCACACATTGAATGCAATGGCCAATGTGTGCGCACTGATCGGTCCATTGCTATCCAACGCGTATTGCGAATACAACGCGTACCAGCACACATTGAATGCAATGGCCAATGTGTGCGCACCGATCGGTCCATTGCTGTCCAACGCGTATTGCGAATACAACGCATACCAGCACACATTGAATGCAATGGCCAATGTGTGCGCACCGATCGGTCCATTGCTGTCCAACGCGTATTGCAGAATACAACGCGTACCAGCACACATTGAATGCAATGGCCAATATGTGCGCACCGATCGGTCCATTGCTGTCCCACGCGTATTGCGAATACAACGCGTACCAGCACACATTGAATGCAATGGCCAATGTGTGTGCACCGATCGGTCCATTGCTGTCCAACGCGTATTGCGAATACAACGCGTACCAGCACACATTGAATGCAATGGCCAATGTGTGCGCACCGATCGGTCCATTGCTATCCAACGCGTATTGCGAATATTACGCATACCAGCACACATTGAATGCAATGGGCAATATGTGCGCACCGATCGGTCCATTGCTGTCCAACGCGTATTGCGAATACAACGCGTACCAGCACACATTGAATGCAATGGCCAATGTGTGCGCACCAATCGGTCCATTGCTGTCCAACGCGTATTGCGAATACAACGCGTACCAGCACACATTGAATGCAATGGCCAATGTGTGCGCACCGATCGGTCCATTGCTGTCCAACGCGCCCCTGTACAAGTCACTGGCATATGTCACCATGCCTGTCACAGGTGAACATATGCCAGCCACATATACTTCCCAGGGAGTGAGGGGCACACCTACAACACCACAGCCTGTCCAAACTGTATCCTAACGCATGTAAGGCTGCATTACCTATTCCGTGTATGGGGGTGAACATGTTGTTCTGTGGGTGTCACTTGGGGGCAGCCACTCCCAGGCTGTGCACGTGTTCATGGGGACAGAATCCTTGGTGTTTCGTGTACATGACCACTGTGATGTGCAACTGTTCATATCTGAGCATGTGGCATGGTCACATTTCACGGTGGTGTATGTGTATGTCATGTCACATACCCCCTGAGTCCCATGTGGGACGGTATGTTTATCCCAGGGTGACCCATTGGCACAATAGTGATGGTCCTCCACAGTCTGTGTGCATGTTGTGTTTACAATGTCTCTGATTCCATGTGCACAATGGGAGACAGTCTCCACATCCACGTTGTTTGTGCATGGACTTTGATGTTGTGCGTGTGTGTGTCACAGACGTCCATGTCTGTCCTGCCGAGGCAACAGGGACCACTACCTGTGGGGGTCATGGTTGTTTTGCTGTGGTGTATTCATGATACACCATGTCATGCCAGTGTCCATGTGGCAATACAGGGTCCCTGGGAATATACCTGTCGTTGAGCTGTGATGCCTGGGGCACATCTGTCCTCACATGTCACTGTGGGGTGTGTTTGGAACGTGGCAGCAGGAGATGGGAACTGTGACACGGCCTCATGATATCCCATGGCACAAGCTGGGACTTATTGATGCCACTTGTTGAACTGTGATGTTAGATGTTGGCCATGTATGTGCCATACATGTCCTTACGGAACTGCACACATCATGTACTTGTGCCTCATAATGATGTATCATGTGATATTGAGTGTGTTCAATGCCACATATGTGGGGTGACTGACAATCTTTCTTTCTTCACCTATGCACTGCAGGGCACCAGCTGTCCATAGACCATTCCCTGACCTTGCAACCATGGTGGAACGGGACTGCATCCGACGGTACCGCTTCACCAGGCCGCTGATTGAGGTATTGACGGTGCGGTTGGCCCCACATTTGCAAGCTGGCCGGACATACCCTACAGCGCTGAACCCCAAGGTGAAGGTGATGGCAGCCCTACACTTCTTTGCCACCGGTACCTTTCAACACACTGTGGCGACTGCTGGTGGGATGTCACAGACCATGTTCAGCCGTGTGCTCCGCGATGTTTTGGAGGCTATGTTGATATACCTGAACCAGTACATCTATTTCCCTAGACTCCAACAACTCACTGACGTGAAGAGTGACTTCTATGCCCTGGGGAGGATGCCGCATGTCATTGGCTCCATTGATGGGACACATGTGGCTTTGGTACCACCACAGGCCCAAGAGCAGGCATACAGGAACCGCAAACACTACCACTCGGTCAATGCACTGGTGGTCTGTCTTGCAGATATGAGCATCTCACACGTGTGTGCCCGTTTCCCCGGTTCTGCACACGATGCCTACGTGATGAGGAGTAGTCGCATCCCGAGGATGATGTCACAGATGCGGAACCAGCGTGCCTGGCTTGTTGGTGTGTACTGACTTTGTACCATTATGTGTGTTCTGCAATGTAGTGTTCCACCCACTTTTACAACTCAGCTAATGTGCAATTGTCTGTATGTAGGTGACTCCAGATACCCCAACATGCCGTGGTTGCTGACGCCCCTCAGGAACCCTGTGACACCAGCCCAGATGCGCTACAATGAGGCACATGGTCGGACAAGGAGAGTGATTGAGCGGACATTTGGTCTCCTGAAGAGCCGCTTCCGCTGCCTGGACAAGACAGGAGGGGCCCTCCTATATGCCCCAGCAAAGGTGTGCAAGATTGTCATCGTCTGCTGCATGTTACACAACCTGGCAGTGCGGAAGGAGTTGCCTCTCATCCTGGATGACGATGACCAACATCCGCCACCTGTGGAGGATCCTGGCCTAGACCACGATGCCAGTGATGATGATGATGGTGATGGTGATGTCCGCACACAGCTCATCACCAACTTCTTCAGCTGAATGTCAGTATCCAGAGATGTCATGTCAATGATGTGAGTTTGCATGATATGTGTTGGTGGTGCTCTGGTGCTGTTTGAGTGTGTCCATGGGCTACATGACTGTATGCGTGTAGCGATGTGTCCTTACAGGTAGTCTGTACTCCCCAACAGTGTTGACATGCTAACTTGGTTCTGGGTGGGTATCTTGTGACATGTATTGGGCATGAGTATTGCAGTTCTGTCCTGTTCTTCAGTGCTTTTGACTGTGTGTCATTTCTGTCCTTCACAGGGTACTTTCAGAGTCGTTTGGTCAACTGTGATCCCCGACACCGTGATTCGACTTCCAGGGTGGTAGCTGTCGTGTCCCTACAGGTGATGTGCGCCACACCCATGGACTTCCTTCCTTCTACACGTGTTGACTGTGTGCCCGCTGCCAGGTGGGATTACCTTGCATCTGTAGTGGTTACAACATGTTGCAAATGTGTAATAAACCTGTGCTTCACTTTGTGTTGTGCGTTGTCTGTGGTCACACATTTGACTGACATTTGCTTACTGCACCAGTGGGCTAGTTGACAAAGACTGTGAATAGGTGTTGTGTCTGTGCATTGCACCGTATTTCCTGGCAACATCAGTGTAGGCAATGAGTCAGATGGCCTAGGTGTGTATTTGTTGTGTAGCCCTGGTGGTGTGTCTCCCTCATATGTGTCACGTTGCCATGACTCACATGCCTGTGTTGTACTTGCTGTAGCAGTTAGCATGCACAGTGTAATTTCGCTGGTCATCATCTCCATGACAGAAACTACGTTGGAATCACGACAGAGGCAGGTATGGTGTATTAGTGTGTTTATTGTCATACATGTGTGTGAATAGTGCACAGGATGGTGAGTGCTGTACATTTTGATTGCAATCCAAAGTTCCTAGATGAATTGGAAGTCCTGGTAGCAGAAATGTCCTGTATCAAGTCCACAGTCATCTGAGACATTGGTCCAACTTGTACTCCCCATGTCATGTGGGGGAGTTGTGTTGCAGTCAACAGGGTGAACAGTTTGCGCACAAAGGTGATTATCCAGAACAGGTTTTGGCTTCCTGGGGGTTGCACATGGCCATCGGCCTCTCAGTTGCCCCTCCTCGGACGACCCCTCTTCTTTGGGGGGACCCTCAAGTGCAGGCTGCTGCAGTGCAGGGGACTCTCCGCCAGAGTCATCCTCCCTCCCTGTGGCAGTTGCAGTTGTTTCAGCACCAGATGTTGTGGGCACACAGGGAGGTGTTGACTGGTTGCTGCTCATCTGGCGGAGGCATTGTAATATGTCCCTATGCACCGCCGTCATCTCTTGCAGTGTGTCCCACTTGGACTCCACGCGGGACATGTGTGAGTCCAAGCGGGCATGATGGGCAGCCTGCTGCTGTTTAATGTCCCTGAGGAGCCCCACTACCTGCCTGAGCTCTCCGGTGCTGGACTGGTACGCATTGGCTATGCGTGCCAGTTGTGGGTCATCATGCAGTCCAGACCCCTCTGCGATCAGCGACCTATGTCTCCCACCCCTCCCACCACCCCTGGCGACACGTGCAGTACCTGAGGTGGCATGCACAGGTGACCCTGGGCCCCCTTGGGGGTTGTTGGTGGTGTTGGTGTCCATGGCCCCACGTTGGTCCAGGGTCCCTGTGCTGGTGGTGGTGGTGCTCCTTGGTCTGTCCATGTCGGCAGGGGTGGTATGTGTGTTGACAGTCATTGGAGGGGTGGGTGCAGGGGGTGCAGCTGGTGGTCCTGCTGGTGCTGCATGATGACTTGCTCCGGAGGTGCTAGGTAGGTCTTCTTCATCCGAGGAGGGCAGAGGCTGTTCCACACCAGTGAGCTCCGTATCCTCTTGAGCCTGGGACGGGGACTCCTCAGCGTCTGCTGCTGTGACCCCATCATCACCTGTTTTTGGGAGACACACACAATGTATGTTATGTTTCTGCAGGCATCAATGGTTGACACACCTGACAGTTATGACTGTGGCTCTGGATGCGGGCCTGTACATTGCATTGTCCTAAGTTGTCACAGTCAGAGGTTGATATTGGTGTAGCACATTGTCCTGCATTATTTGGGCATTTCTATGTGAATGTTGGGGTGTGTACATGGTCTGCATTGGTTGTATTTGGTTGACATCCGGCCCTCCTTCCCACCCAGCCAGATATTCCACCATGGAACGTGCTTCCATTGCAGGGAGTGCAAGTTGTCTTTCAGGATGTCAGTCAGTGGTGTCCTGCTGTTGGTTGGTGCACAGTTGCCAGCAGGGCCTTGTGCTCCCCACAGCAGTACCCAGTGTCAGCCATCTTGTGAGTTCTTTTCCACTCCCTGTGATGTGCGCATGGTTCAGGGTGGTGTTAATGGGACAGTTGTGGGGGTGACCAATATCTGTGACTACCACTCCCATCATGCTATTGCCTCCACCCCACTTCCCAGCATGCCCATACTTCCTTCCTTTTGAGTGGACTTCACTGTGTGTGACTGTGACAGCAATGGCAAGATGGCTGACAGTGGTGTCCTGTTGTTTGTTGGTGCCCAGTTCCCAGCAGGGCCTGGTGCTCCCCACAACTGAGCACCAGTGTCAGACATCTTTGCAGTGGCTTTTCACTCTCTGTGGGGTGTGCATGCTTGAGTGTGAGCTTGCTGGGCCATGTGGGTGGGGGATGTTGAGCTGTGACTACCACTCCCATCATGCTATTGCCTCCACCCCCCTTCCCAGCATGCCCATGCTTCCTTCCTTTTAACTCTGCTTCCCTGTGGGGTTGTGTGCCTGTGCTGACAAGATGGCTGACAGTGTTATCCTGGGGTTAGTTTTGCTACAAGTCCCATGTGTGTCCCTGTGCTTCACTCAGCATGACCCAGGGTTGTGGTTCTTTGTGGGATATTTGATTGGAGTGTGAGGCAATGCATTCTCCCAGGTGAGTTATGTGGAGTTTGTGTTAGGGGTGTGTGTGAGAAACGCTGCTGGTAACTATGGTCAGGGCTGTGAGTCCTCCTTCCCATCCAGCCAGATATCCCACCATGGAACGTGCTTCCATTGCAGGGAGTGCAAGTTGTCTTTCAGGATGTCAGTCAGTGGTGTCCTGCTGTTGGTTGGTGCACAGTTGCCAGCAGGTCCTTGTGCTCCCCACAGCAGTAGCCAGTGTCAGCCATTTTGTCAGTTGTTTTCCACTCCCTGTGATGTGCGCATGGTTCAGGGTGGTGTTGATGGGACAGTTGTGGGGGTGACCAATATCTGTGACTACCACTCCCATCATGCTATTGCCTCCACCCCACTTCCCAGCATGCCCATACTTACTTGCTTTTGGGTGGACTTCACTGTGTGTGAGTGTGAGAGCAATGGGAAGATGGCTGACAGTGGTGTCCTGCTGTTGGTTGGTGGCCAGTTCCCAGCATGGCCTTGTGCTCCCCACAACAGAGCACCAGTGTCAGACATCTTTGATGGGGCTTTCCACTCTCTGTGAGGGTGTGCATGCTTGAGTGTGAGCTTGCTGGGCCATGTGGGTGGGGGATGTTGAGCTGTGACTACCACTCCCATCATGCTATTGCCTCCACCCCCTTCCCAGCATGCCCATGCTTCCTTCCTTTTGACTCTGCTTCCCTGTGGGGTTGTGTGCCTGTGCTGACAAGATGGCTGACAGTGTTATCCTGGGGGTTAGTTTTGCTACAAGTCCCATGTGTGTCCCTGTGCTTCACTCAGCATGACCCAGGGTTGTGGTTCTTTGTGGGATATTTGATTGGAGTGTGAGGCAATGCATTCTCCCAGGTGAGTTATGTGGAGTTTGTGTTAGGGGTGTGTGTGAGAAACACTGCTGGTGACTATGGTCAGGGCTGTGAGTCCTCCTTGCCACCCAGCCAGATATCCCACCATGGAATGTGCTTCCATTGCAGGGAGTGCAAGTTGTCTTTCAGGATGTCAGTCAGTGGTGTCCTGCTGTTGGTTGGTGCACAGTTGCCAGCAGGGCCTTGTGCTCCCCACAGCAGTAGCCAGTGTCAGCCATCTTGTCAGTTGTTTTCCACTCCCTGTGATGTGCGCATGGTTCAGGGTGGTGTTGATGGGACAGTTGTGGGGGTGACCAATATCTGTGACTACCACTCCCATCATGCTATTGCCTCCACCCCACTTCCCAGCATGCCCATACTTACTTGCTTTTGGGTGGACTTCACTGTGTGTTAGTGTGAGAGCAATGGCAAGATGGCTGACAGTGGTGTCCTGCTGTTGGTTGGTGGCCAGTTCCCAGCATGGCCTTGTGCTCCCCACAACAGAGCACCAGTGTCAGACATCTTTGATGGGGCTTTCCACTCTCTGTGAGGTGTGCATGCTTGAGTGTGAGCTTGCTGGGCCATGTGGGTGGGGGATGTTGAGCTGTGACTACCACTCCCATCATGCTATTGCCTCCACCCCCTTCCCAGCATGCCCATGCTTCCTTCCTTTTGACTCTGCTTCCCTGTGGGGTTGTGTGCCTGTGCTGACAAGATGGCTGACAGTGTTATCCTGGGGTTAGTTTTGCTACAAGTCCCATGTGTGTCCCTGTGCTTCACTCAGCATGACCCAGGGTTGTGGTTCTTTGTGGGATATTTGATTGGAGTGTGAGGCAATGCATTCTCCCAGGTGAGTTATGTGGAGTTTGTGTTAGGGGTGTGTGTGAGAAACGCTGCTGGTAACTATGGTCAGGGCTGTGAGTCCTCCTTCCCACCCAGCCAGATATCCCACCATGGAACGTGCTTCCATTGCAGGGAGTGCAAGTTGTCTTTCAGGATGTCAGTCAGTGGTGTCCTGCTGTTGGTTGGTGCACAGTTGCCAGCAGGGCCTTGTGCTCCCCACAGCAGTAGCCAGTGTCAGCCATCTTGTCAGTTGTTTTCCACTCCCTGTGATGTGCGCATGGTTCAGGGTGGTGTTGATGGGACAGTTGTGGGGGTGACCAATATCTGTGACTACCACTCCCATCATGCTATTGCCTCCACCCCACTTCCCAGCATGCCCATACTTACTTGCTTTTGGGTGGACTTCACTGTGTGTGAGTGTGAGAGCAATGGCAAGATGGCTGACAGTGGTGTCCTGCTGTTGGTTGGTGGCCAGTTCCCAGCATGGCCTTGTGCTCCCCACAACAGAGCACCAGTGTCAGACATCTTTGATGGGGCTTTCCACTCTCTGTGGGGTGTGCATGCTTGAGTGTGAGCTTGCTGGGCCATGTGGGTGGGGGATGTTGAGCTGTGACTACCACTCCCATCATGCTATTGCCTCCACCCCCTTCCCAGCATGCCCATGCTTCCTTCCTTTTGACTCTGCTTCCCTGTGGGGTTGTGTGCCTGTGCTGACAAGATGGCTGACAGTGTTATCCTGGGGTTAGTTTTGCTACAAGTCCCATGTGTGTCCCTGTGCTTCACTCAGCATGACCCAGGGTTGTGGTTCTTTGTGGGATATTTGATTGGAGTGTGAGGCAATGCATTCTCCCAGGTGAGTTGTGTGGAGTTTGTGTTAGGGGTGGGTGTGAGTGGAGCTGCTGGTAACTATGGTCAGTGCTGTCAGTCCTCCTTCCCACCCAGCCAGATTTTCCACCATGGAACGTGCTTCCGTTGCAGTGAGTGCAAGTTGTCTTTCAGGATGTCAGTCAGTGGTGTCCTGCTGTTGGTTGGTGCACAGTTGCCAGCAGGACCTTGTGCTCCCCACAGCAGTAGCCAGTGTCAGCCATCTTGTCAGTTGTTTTCCACTCCCTGTGATGTGAGCATGGTTCATGGTGGTGTTGATGTGCGCATTGTGAGGGTGGGCAATATCTGTGACTACGACTCCCATGATGCTATTGGCTACACTGACTTGCCCAGCATACACAGAATTCCTTCCTTTCAGTGGGCTTCACTGTGAGGTGGTGTTGTAGTGGTGGCTACATGTCTGGATGTGTTTGTTAGTTATATTTGTGCCACTGCCTAGCTGTAGTTGTAGTTGTGTTTGTACATGTGATGACACAGTTACATATCACTATGAGATGGCATGTGTTGTGTTTATCTGACTGACATACACATTTTGGGATGATTCTGTTCTGGTTGCTGTGTATTTGCTAAGGGTGCATGGTTTGACTCTCCCCTTGACAGTGATGTGTGTGTATTGTCGCACAATATTGTGTACATTTGTTGTGTACTCACCAGGCTCTGGGATGTTTTCTAGTCCATATACGCTCACTGGTGGTAGGATGGCCCGCACCTTCTCCTCCCAGGGCCTGAGGTATACTGGTTTGGCAGGAGGGCCACTGCCGGTGTGTTGGCTCAAGAGGTAGTCCTTCTTCAACAGCTCCCTGACCCTCCTGCGCACGTCATACCACCTGTTCTGGATGTCTACCTTTGTGCGCAAACATGGTGATTGTGCGTTCACCCTGTTGACGATCCTCTCCCACATCTTGGTTTTCTGCGACATGGGTGTCTGTTGGACCAGTGTACCAAACAGCTGTGGCTCTACCCTGAGGATCTCATCTACCAGGACTTCCAATTCACTATCTAGGAACTTATGATTCTTCTTTGGGGGCATGGTGATGGGTGGTGATGGTGAGTGATGTGTGTGTTGGTGTGCAGGTGAGGGTGTGTGAGTGTGTGTTTTGCTGGGTGTATGTGAGGGTGCTATTTGTTGAGGTGCTGATGGTGTGTGGCTTGTGTGATGGATGAGCTGTGGGTGTGTGGTTGCTGTCTGTTGAGTGCTGGCAGGAAATTTGAATTTGCAAAGGATCATGGTAGGGATTTGTGTCCTTTATATGGGTGGAGTTGTGGGTGTGTCTTTGTTCCCTGCCCCCCCCTCCCAGTATTTATTGGCTTTGTAATATCTTGTTTGGCCTTTTTTTGTGTGTTTTCCCTTTGTACTTTTTGTGCATGTAGGAGACGTTCTTGTGACCGAGTCGGACCCTGCAGTTGTCTCGTACGAGCTTCTCCGAGTCGTTCACGCTGTGTTTGTGCTGTTTTCTATGCTGCGTACGCGTCGGTCGCGGTGTTTTGGGTTGCTTCGGCTCGCAGTTTTGTATGCGTGTCGGTCGTACGGCTTGTCCTCCGTGCGACTCGGTCGTGTTTTCCACGCGTTGCATCGTACTTGGCGGGTAGGAGTTCGCGGGTACGTTTCGTTTGGGATTGTTCCGGGTGCGTGTCGGTAGGTTCGATTCGCGTGTTTTTCCGGCCGGATTGCTGTTTTCCGCGCGGCTCGGTCGTTCGGCTTGTGTTCCGTACGAGTCGGTCGGGTTTTGCACGCTTCTCATCGTACTTTGCGGGTCGGGCTGCACCGGTACGTGTCGGTCGGAATGAATTCCGGCTCCGAGTCGGTCTGTACGTTTTCCGGCCCGAATCGGAATCGACCCCTAAGTGTATGCCACACTAAGACCCACCCGTAGGTGCAAATCCCAGGATCTGAGGCCTCGACGGACCCGTACTCACTTGGGCCTCGACAGACCTAAACTCAATACAACATAGACATACAATTTTCACAATATGACATAATACCTTTGTGATCACAAATCCATTTCAGTCTTTGTCGAGTCAAGATTTTACCAATAGTCAGAACCCTACTACTTCTTTTAGGCTACTAGGAACACCTTTTAACCACGTCTCCTCATATCAAACTAACCATCCGACAAGCTACCAGAAACCTGCTGCAGCGGAAAGCTTAACAAATTTAATTTCCTCTACAACATTACAATTCATCCTCACCAACTGGGCCCATAAACATATAACTTTTTCTTACTTTACAAATTATTCACAAATCCTAATTATTAAACCTTGGTCCTCCAATGGATCTTTTTGTTGATTTAACAGGGACTTGGATATTTGGAGAACGTGAGGCAATTTCCTTATGAGGACCCTTGAATAAAGAAATGCCAAATACATGCCTATTTGGTCACCAAACTTAGGGGGTCATTAGGATGGCGTAACGATCGCCACCGCCGGGCCGGCGGTGGTGATCGTTACGCCATCCTACAGTGAAATACCCCCGCCATATTATGATGGCGGGGGTATTGCGGCAGACGCAAAGTGCGTCCGCCGCTTTTCCGCCGGTCGGCAATCATTACGATTGCCGGCCGGGCGAGCTGAGGGCCCAAATATGGTGGCGGTGCCTAGCAGGCACCGCCAGCCATGCTTAGGATGTGGAGCTTTGAGCGTCTTTCCATGGCGGCGATGCGCGCGTGGAAGAAGCTGGCGGGAATTTGCTTTAGGGCCCGTGTGCGGCCCCGGGGGGTGGGGATGCACTTGGGGGTACCCCTGCAGCTCCCTGCACCACAGTGGCAGGCACCATGTGGTGCCTGCCACGTGGTGCAGGAAATTCCAGGCATGCCATTTTTACATCGCGGGCGGGTGCTGCTGTAAGCAGCACCCGAGCACATGTTAAATGCGGGATGCAACCGCCAGGGTGGCGGTCGCATCCTAATTCACGGTGCGGGACCGCCACATGTCTGGCAGCCGGTCCCAACACCGCGGGGATGGCGGGCGGACTCAGGTCTGCCCGCCATCCTAATAGGACCCTTAGTGTCATCAAAAACCACATACCTTGAGACAAGAACGTTTTGACCCCAAGTAATGACACGCATACGATAATGATTACTTATAGAAAACATTCATCTAAAGCCTCAATTTGAATGGATAGAACATGAAATCGCATTTCATATTAGATTTAATAGCAGTTAAATAGTACAAATAGCCTCACAATACAATGCAAATTCAATAAGAATATTTGCTGGTTGCCTAGAGAGAGAGAGAGAGAGAGAAACATAGGAAATTCGAGATTCAGTGTTTAGACCATACAAACCAAAATATGATTGAGATATTACCCGTCTTCGACAGAGATCTGATCAAGTCAGAAAGGTAGCACAACATGCCACAGAGGGAGTCAGTTAACCCTTCAGCCTAAAGGTTATTTCCTGCTCAACTTTACCAGCTGGCAAAGTGCAGGTTTCGGAACAGTCAGGAAAGTTCAGTTCAAAGGTTTGGCATTGAGGGAAAATCAAAGGTTAGAGGTTAGTCCGATAGCATGCCAGGCTGGGAAAATGTAAAATGACAGCAAGCCCCGACTCCTCCTCCAAGGGGCAAATATAGTTCCAAAAGTTCATGGTTTACACCCACAAAGTATCTTTTCCTGCAGCCCTTATGGTTTCCATTGGTTGTTCATGGTGGGCTGCTCATGGTGTTATCAATACCTCACTAAGAAATCCAGAAGCATTAAGTCATCTTTTTTGCAGATTCATTAAGTTCCAATTGTATTATATTTCCATCCATTCCCCGGAAGTAAGGAAACTTCCCTTTACTCACCGTCTGTCCGTTCACAGGCGCTCTCACTGGGATTGCAATAATATTCATACATTTCTGTCAAATGTGTTGCTAAATCAAGAGTGAGTCCATTGTTGTAAAATACTGAAAAGAAACTTCACAAAAGGTTCTCACAGCGTCTAAAGTGACTACTTCAGCTTGATTCTACATTTTGAGCAAGAAAGAAAAGGCCTCTGAAGCCTGCATGAAATTTTGCAGATGAATCTTAATCACGTTATGATTAATATATAACACACATTAATGATTGTATTTCACACTATTCTTTAAAGGTTAAATGTCAATATTAAGTACTATTAAAAAATCATTTGCATGTTTATCATTTTTCAAAACTAAATATTTTCATGTCATTCTGAAATATCACGTTTTTATCACATAACATTAGAATAAGCTGCAGGTTTACATACTATCGATAATTACTGAATTATGCATTTTAATCATTTCAAGAGCTTTATTATGCAGACATTATTTCATTTTGATACATATTAGAAGTTATAGTCACAACAATCTCTATGTTAATTAAAGATTGTTTTTCAAAACACGTGATTACATTGCATAGGCTAATATCATTGTTTCTCTCTCCCTTGTTTACATTTTCAAATTTTCATAGTTTCAAACACTTCTGCATGCTTTTATGATGCAGTATGAAATCTCACATTTTTTCGACTTAGCCTTTTATAGGTTTTCATCAAGAAATAATTATTGCAAATCTCTTGTAATAGCGAGAATTGGTAGAGGGTAAACGTCCTTTAACATTTATGCTGCATCACTGCCAACCCAACAAAAAAGTGACCTTTGATAAAGGTGTAGGCAACTGGACAACATTATGACTAATTGTATGTTTCAAAGCTTAAACCTCAAATCAACATTTATATACAATACCCAAACTGAAAGTCTTCCTTTCATGTTCACAGGATCTATGCCATTTGATAAGCCTCACATTTTAAGTCATGTGGTACATCAAACAAGTTTTTTAGACTGTTTTAATAAAGGTTTTGCAGCATTTTGGTGCGTGAAGTGATAAAACCAAATCTGTAAGTGTGAAAATTTGGGGGCATATCATCAAGCCCCGGAGATAAAATTATCGCCGCTTTAGCGTCCGCTTTCGGACGAAAAGCGGCGATAATTTTATCGCCTAATCAGCAGATCACGCTATCGCGTGAATCCTTGCATTATCGCTCCTTTCCCCCTAACGCCCATCTTTTGCATCTCTACATGAGATGCAAAGTGGCTTCCGTGGCTTAAATAGCTGGAGAAATGTCAGCTAACCGACATTTCTCCAATTATCAAGCTGCACGCAAACAAGCAGAGCGACAACAAAGTAGCGATAACCTCTGTTATCGCTACTTTCCTTAGCCTGCTTCAAGACTGACTTTAGCCATGATATCCTATGTAAGGTGGATATCATGGCTAGCATGTCTTGCCCTATCAGCAAGCTATCGCCAAACCTTGTGCGATTATCGCTGTAGTTTCCAGCGATAATCGCACAATTGACAAGCTGCACTCTGAATTTTATCGCTTTGGAGATAAGCGTTGCTGATAGCACGCTATCTCCGCGATAAAATTCAGAGTTGGCAGCGCGATAATTATCCTCGCGCTAAGAGCGCTGAGCGATAATTATCGCATGGCCTATGATGATATGCCCCTTAAATCTTACCTCTATTATGCTCATGTACTACTATGTAATATAGTGTTAGTATTGGCAAACGTAGCCCAGAATGTATCAACAATTTTCAACAAATATGAATGTCTTCTTATAGTTGAATAAAGCTTCCGTGGTAATGAATATGTTTGCTCATTTTCGTGGCTCAAGTAGGCTCTGGAAACCACAGGGCTTAGGGTTGCACCTTTGCACATTTCCTAGTAGCCCAACCCTCGCTTCCAAACCAGGCAAGTGAAAACAGAATATCAGGAGAATAATAAATCTAGTATTGTATATGTGAATGATGTGTTCTTCTTAAGGACTGCCTCAGGGAGATGATCCTGACACCTGCTCTGTAAATACACTTTCACCGGGAGTAACATTTTTCTGTCGCATGATTAAGTTCCATTGACTTGTATTGATAAAAACATAAATATCCTGGCCTCATTTTCTATCAATTTTAGCTCGCATGCTGCAACTGTTCGTGTTCTAGTGAGAGCCCTAATCAGTTGAAATGACAATTGTCTTTGATCCTTTGCTGTGCTGACTGCTTTTTTGCATTAAACGCCAGTTGACCTTTAGGCTACCCGACATGTTGTGCTTTATTTTTAACAGAAGGCAAGAGGGTCAGGTAGGTTATTCTTACAAAGGACACCCAAAACACAGAAGGGGGTTATCCTTCTATTATTCAAATCATACTTTAATGGCAGTGCTGGAGTCCCAATAGGGTTCAAGGCCAGGGAATAAAATCCTGCATCAGAAGATCTGAGATTTCCATCTCAAAATATGGAGTCTTAGGCCACCTGTATAGATGGCCCAGTACTCCCTTCAATTTTCACCAGACACAAATCATGCCGGTCATATTGGAAGATCTTTGCCCTCAGTAAATGGTCAGAATTACTGGTTCACGTGTGGAGGTCAGTGCATTAGCATTGATTTCCACATAGTATGTCCCATTCCATAGGATTCTATGGAGTAGCAACTTGTTTTCCCAGGCAATACTAGGCACTGGAATTCCTGTTGGCCCAAATATCGGTAACACTAACACTAGATAGAATATTACTGCACAGGAATTCCAGGCTACTCAAAATGGGCCAGATAGTCTTTTTTCAGTCGTGAGTCATACTCCAGTTGTGTAACGATGAGGACCCTCATGCAGATGTAAGGGACAACATGAAACTGACTTCTTTCTCCATAAATAGCTCCAGGGGGAGTATTTTGATCCCATTCTCTAAGTTTCACCGAAGCAGAAGGAATATGTGCATTTCCTTTTCCTACCTACGGAGCATACTTTAGCTCAAAGAAACCATGAGTTAATGTATGGGCTATAGGCAGCAGAGCTCAGAAGCACAGGGCAATAATTGCTTCTTTGGTTTTCTGAGCTCTGATGTCAACAACACCTAGGGGAAAGAGCGCTCAGTGAAAAATGTATTTTAAATGTTTTTTAATTCATATTCAACAGTCATTGTTTAGAGTTACTTAGCCACCAAATAATAAAGAATGTTTTTTACTTTATTACTCCATGTGATAGGAAAGAAGGGTGTAGGAAACTGAACATCAGGGAAGCTTTCTGTGTCAAATAATTTTCAGTCAATCCAAATGAGCATACAACATCGTACTGAAAAAATCGAATTTGCTGATGTGAGTCTTGGTGAGATGATGAATTGTCATCTATGTCTAACTTCAAGCGACTATCCCTTTTGTGGACTGCCATTTTTTGGAACACTTGTCAAAGGCTATATGGTAGGCTCGAGGTGAAAGGGAAGGAAGGAGTATAAGAAATATGTGGAAAATGCCTTAGTGTTTGTTACAATAAAGCAAAAATAGCTCCTTGGCAATTTAGTCCAGCCAAACAAAGAATTAATTGAAGCTAGGCACTTGGATTCTCTAAGCATTTTAGCTATACCAATTTTGAGGCAGGTAACTAGGGATAGAGATGTGCTTATCTTTTACGGGGAAGGTTAAACTTGAAATTATATTTCCACCAGAGCAATGCCTTTACTTAGATTGTTCTCCTAAAATTCAGAGTTGTATACTTTATATATTTTAGCATTTTTATGGGGTAAGAGGAAACAGAATTAGTATGAAGATGATCAAATACCCAGTTGGAATGGGGACAGCTGTTTGAAAAAATATTCTAATCGCCTGGGAACCCTTATCAGCAACAACCAAGAGTAATCTGTCCAAATTCAAATACAACCAAATAGCAAGCGGGGAAAAGAGCCTTTGAAAGGAAGGAAAAAGGAATAGTGTACTAGAGGAAAAACTGCAAAGAAGCTTGGTGCAAAAGAAAGAAGTATCGAAGTGGTACTGGATGCTGATACTTGCCGGAGGGAGGAATTCACACTACCCGCAGAGATCTGGGGAAAGCACCTGCCAACGCTGGATATGCAAAATCTACGGAAAATATTGATGTCTGCTTTGTAGAATACAATTAAATCTGCACCTCTCAGAAAAAAACATTTGTTTACAACACACAGAGCGTACTGGACATCAAAGAGGCTGACGAAGCTGAGCAGGAAGAGACGAGAAGTGTTGCCTAGATGAGGAGAAGAAAGGGGCAGACGATATCCATATGTTTCAGAAATGTCCCCAGCTCCAGAGAAACTGGCAGGATGTGGGTATGGTGCTTACAGAGGTAGTGGGCCAGAAGTAGAGGTAAGCAAAGAATTAGTTATATTTGGGGCTATACGTGATTGTGGAATATTGGCTAATATGAGCAAGAGGCAAAAACATCTGCTATTTGTACTAATATTGCTGGCAGGCGAGAGATATGTATAACGTGGAACTGTTATATGGGGTTATGTGGCACGTAGATACATTGTCGACATTGCTAAGTTAGCATGAGTTTTGCTTGCCCTATGCTGCTGCTGTTGCGCACACCTCTGCTAAGAGTTTATTTTCGCAACACTTTGCCTCTGCCCTGTAAATGATAACAGATTGTTTTTCCCCGCCACCCACCGACCACGTGACGCAACCTAGGGGTCATCCTCAGCCCCACCCTCTCCATGACTAAGCAGGTCAACGCCGTTTCCTCATCCTGCTTCAACATCCTCCCGAATGCTCCGCAGGATCTTCAAGTGGATCCCCACCGAAACAAGAAAAACAGTCACCCAGGCTCCCCTCGTCACCCAGCAGGCTGGACTCACGGAAACGCCTCTACGCAGGAACGACGGCTAAGCTTCCTGAGACGGCTGCAACGCATCCAGAACGCTCTGCACGTCTTATCCTCGACATCCCCGACGCAGCCACATCACACCCCACCTGAGAGACCTGCACTGGCTCCCTGTCAACAAGAGGATAACCTTCAAGCTCTCACCCACGCACACAAGCACTCCACAACTCCCGGACCAGCCTACCTCAACATACGACTCAGCTTCTACACCCCCACCCGCCAGCTCCGCTCGACCAGCCTCGCCCTCGCCACAGTCCCCCGCATCCGAGGAAACGACCGCCGGCGGCAGATCCTTCTCCCACCTCGCCGCCAAGACCTGGAACACCCTCCCCCACCAACCTCCGACAGACCCAAGACCTACTGGCCTTCAGAAGACTCCTCAAGACCTGGCTCTTCGATCAGTAGCAGCACCACCCCCTCTTCCCCAGCGCCTTGAGACCCTCGCGGGTATGTAGTGCGCTTTATAAATGACATGATTGATTGATT
>CAWUFW010027844.1:0-24660 GCA_963921515.1 Calotriton arnoldi
TACCACTTTGTGGTGATGCCCTTTGGATTGAAAAATGCACCTGCCACTTTTCAGAGGTTGGTGAACAAAGTTCTGGCAGGGATGGAAACTTATTGCTCAGCTTATCTAGATGATATTGCTGTCTTTAGTTCCTCCTGGCAGGATCACCTGGTCCACCTCAGAAATGTTTTGGAGGCTCTGCAGAAAGCAGGCCTCACTATCAAGGCCACTAAGTGCCAGATAGGGCAGAGTCAGGTTGTGTACCTGGGCCACCTTGTGGGTGGAGGCCAGGTTCAGCCTTTACAGAGCAAAATCCAAACCATAATGGAATGGGTTGCTCCAACCACCCAGACACAGGTGAGAGCCTTCTTAGGCCTGACTTGGTACTATAGGAGGTTTGTGAAGGGATATGGATCTATAGTGACCCCCTTGAATGATCTGACCTCAAAGAAATTGCCAAAAAGGTTCAGTGGACAGCTAGCTGTCAGAAGGCATTTGAAGACCTAAAGCAGGCCATGTGCACTGCCCCATCTTACAGAGTCCAGACTACACCAAAAGTTCATTGTCCAAACAGATGCTGCTGAGCTGGGTGTGGGAGCTGTACTGTCTCAACTGAATGATGAAGGTCAAGACCAGCCAGTAGCTTTTATTAGCAGGAGGCTGACCCCTAGAGAGAAACGTTGGTCAGCTATAGAGAGGAGGCCTTTGCTGTGGTGTGGGCCCTGAAGAAGCTGAGGCCATACTTGTTTGGCACTCACTTCATAGTTCAGACTGACCACAAGCCCCTCCTATGGCTTAAACAGATGAAAGGTGAAAACCCAAAACTTTTAAGGTGGTCCATTTCCCTACAGGGGATGGACTATACAGTGGAACATAGGCCTGGGACCCAACATGCCAATGCAGATGGACTCTCAAGGTATTTCCACATAGAGCACGAAGACTCAACTGGTCAAGGTTAGTTTAGTGTCCCTGCGTTTGGGGGGGTTGTGTAGGAGAGTAGGATCTGCCTCTTATGTTGCCCCCACTTTTTTTCTGATGTTTACACTGGTTTCTGGCTATAGTCTGGCTGGGACCCTGCCAATCAGGGCACCAGCCTCTCTGTTCTCTCTAAACGACTTGGAGTGCACTCTAGGTGCACTAGTGATTGGATACTGTGGTACCTTATGAGTCCCTAGTATATGGTACCTTAGGTACCAAGGGCATAGGTACTTCACAGGCCTACCAGGGGCTGAAGCATGTATTATGCCACTCCTGGGAAGCAGACTAAATCTGACAACACAGGCCTGCTACTGCAGCCTGGGTGAGGAGGTGCTAGCACCCCTCACTGAGATATATGTTCCCTATATCTCCCCTGCACACACATTTAAACCTATCAGTCACCCCTAAGGCAGGCCCTATCAATCCTGAGGGCAGGGTGCTTAGTTTCTATGTGAGAGGGTGCCTCTGCCTGAGCAGGGCCCCTCTGCAGCTCTCAGAGTCCATTCTCTGGGGCTGTTGGTGAATGCGGTCAAACCATATACTCTTAAGTGCATTATAACCTCACGGTTAATGCTAACTTTGGAATGGCTGCATCAAAACATGTCGTGTTTGGTGTCAAACACTTTGGAATCATACCCCCACACCAGTAACTGGTGTGGGAGTATGATCCCACCCTTCTAGAGGGATAGACATGTACCTACTGTGGAAACACAGTAGAATCCTGAAGAGCCCTGGCATCACAAAATGGATGCCACCAGTCACAGACACTGGGCTGCCCTCCTGCTGATGACCGAAACTCGCAGTGGAGGAGGCCCAACAATAGGTATCCTGTCGCAGGGGGGTGTGACCACCTCCCAGACAGGGTTTAGTGTATTGGGGCTGGGTGGGTGCACTCCTAGAGTGCTTTGAAGTCCTGCACTGGGGGAGCAGGAGGCTCCTCTGTGCCACCCACTCCCCTGACCCTCCCATAGGTGGGGTCATAGAGCTAGGCCCTCCCTTCTTTTCAGTATAAGATAGGGAACCCTTGACCTTGCAAACTAGATATCCCTGGATGACGCTCTGAAGAAGAATCCCGGACCTTCGACGTTCCACTACCTCTGGAAGACTGAAGAATCTCCCTTGGAGTCAAGGAGTAACTCCCCTGCTTGGCAGGCACCAAAAACTGCAACGACGGTCGCAAACTATGCTGCTCCCGCTGGAGCCTGAAGTCCCTGCAGCCCAGGAGGAGGATTTTCTGACTTCTCCAAGGCCACCGTGAGTCCCCAGCGAAGCTGAGGCCAGTGGACCCCACGAGTGACGAGGAACCGCATTTCCTGGGTACTGTGCACTACTTTCAAGTGCAGCCCCTTCACGATGTTCTACGAACCTGTGCTTTGGACCACGTGTGGTCCCACCCTCTAGCAAAGATCCCTCCCAAGATCAGAGGCCTACCCTGTCCCGAGTGACCGTGGGCCCCTGTTGAATGAATCCTCCCGAGGATTCTTCGCAATCCCTTGCCAGCCGGCTTGTGGGTCCTCTGAAGACTTTTCTGCAAAACCAAATAGCTCCCCTGGTTGCTCTAGGCCTGCCCTGATGTACCCTTGCTGGGTGAGTCCCCCAGACCTTGCTGGCCTGCACCGTTAATTTTTTGCCCTTTCCAAGAGACTTGCTGCTACCAAGGCTTGTTGGCTCCAATCGGGTCGCCGACACCTCAGTAAGCTGCAGACTTCGTGGGTCACACTGAATCCAGCTCCTGGTTGTCATCGACGCCGCCTGGACCTCGTGGCCGAAGAGTCAAGACACCCATGAACGACCTGAATCTGTCGACGACGGTGGGCATTCATCTTCCTTGCCCCGGGTCACTGCCAAGTGACTTTGAACACTGTCCCCTCTGCTTTCAGGTCCTCCTTCTTCCGAATCCAGGCTTGGATTCCACCGGACACTTCTCCTGTCGTCGCAAGCAGCAAGTCTTCAGTGGCTCCCATTGAAAACGACGCCACGACCCGACACCAAAGGACACTTATGCACCCGGCTTCCCTGGGTGAGGTAACTCCAGCACTACAGTGCTCCTGTGGGTGTTGGCCCTAGAACTACTTACCCTCTAAGTGACTTGCTTGTAGCTACTCCCGAAGTGCCCTGAAACTCTTAATTTCCAACCGCGACTTGCCCCACTGAAGTCAACGGCGACCCGCGCCTGTGTTCACTCACTGCACGCATCCCCCATGGGTCCTTTACTTACCTACCTTGGGTGGTTTCGTGAGGCCCCCGCACTTCTGAAGGCCCTAGGCCTTGTCCCTTTGCAAGTCGTTGTTCTTAAGTCTCTTTTTTAGTATATGGTCTGGTACGCCCCTAGGGCCCCAGCCATATTTGTGCTTAACTGATTGTGAAACGTTGATTTGTACATATGTTCCTGACTTCTAATCTCACAAGAGATTAGTAGAGAGTTGTTTAGTAATAAATACATATATATTTGATACATATACCTGTGTGATGTCTTTTCATTTGGTGATTCAAGAGATTGTCTGGTAAAACAAGCTGCTTTACATTCCTCCAAGACTTAGCCTGAAGGCTGCTCTCCACAGCTACCACTAGGATAGCTTTCTATAAAGGTTGTCTTAAACCTACCTACCATAAGAGTCGAATTGAACTGGTGCAAGGTGTCCACTTTAACTAATGGACAGCATATACCAGGCCAACTTCTCACAGTGACTCACTCATTGTGTGAGTGCCTGTATGGGTATATGAGTGGATATGTATATAGCTGTATTGGTGACTGAGCGGGTGTATGAGTGGCAGTATGGGTGAGCAAGTGGATATGTGTGTAGATCTATGAATTAGTTAGTGGCTGTGTAAGTACTGGTATGGCTCTGTCAATGGGTTTGTGAATGGTTGTGTGGGAGTGGCAGTGGGTGCTTAAAAGATTCTATAGGGGTGTGAGTGGGTGCATCAGAGATGATGTGGATGATGTCATCATGTAATTTGAGATGTCATCAGTGATGTCATCAGTGATGTCACTGACCATGTCATGAGTGATGTAATATGTGAGGTCAAAAGCAGTGCATTGCGGGGGCGCAAGTTATAGTTAACTTAGCTAACTATAATGGCTGAATTTCTCTGGTTTTGTAAAAGTGTAATGTCAGCCTAACTATAATGTCCATGTAAACTTTGTTTTTTTAGCGAATTTCTAAGGCTTTTTAAATTCTATTTGCTAACTAAAACGTCCCTCTAACCTTTGGTTTTTGTAGTGAATTTCTAAGTTTTTTAAAATTCTATCTGCTAACTATAACGTCCCTGTAACCTTTGTTTTTTTTAGTAAATTTCTAAGGCTTTTTAAATACTATTTGCTACCTATAACGTCCCTGTAACCTTTGTCTTTTTTAGTGAATTTCTAAGGTATTTTAACTAGCAGTGACGTTTGCAGAGTGGTGGAGAAATGGGGCTGGGACTCTCAGGAATTACACTGTGTAGGACTTGCAGGAGGTACCAGGAGGGCTTCTTGGCCCCCAAGGTCCCTCAGGAGTAAAGTGAACTTCATCCCCCAACCAGTAGAGGGCCAGGAGGCATGTTTGCAGAGTGGTGGAGAAAGGAGAGCGTGGGCTCCGAAGACCTCTTAGCAATCCCAATGTGTGGGACTTACTGGAGGTAACAGGAGGGGTAGTTGGCCCCCAAGGACATCCTTGGGGGCCAACTACCCCTCCTATTACCTCCAGTAAGTCCCACACAGCAGGATTGCTGAGTTCTGATAGCAGGCCATGCCCCCTTTCTCCACCACTCTGCAAACGCGCCTCCTGGCGTGCTCTTGGTTGGGGGATGAAGTCATCTTCGCTGCTGAGGGTCCTTAGGGGCTAACTAGCCCACCTGTTACCTCCAGTAAGCCCCACACAGTGGGATTGCTGCGAGGTTATCAGAGACCACGCCCCCTTTCTACACCACTCTGCAAACGTGCCTCTAGGTGCACTACTATTTGGGGGATAAAGTCCCCTTGCCTCTTGAGGGTCCCTGGGGGCCAACTAGCCCTCCTGTTATCTCCAGTAAGCCCCACACAGCTGGATTGCTGAGAGGTGGTCAGAGGCTATGCCCCCTTTCTCCACCACTCTACAAACGCTACTCCTGGCACCCTGCTGCTTGGGGGAGGATGTCCACTTTAGTCCTGAGGCCCTCAGGATGCAAGGGGACCTCATCGCCCCACCAGCAGTGCACTGAGAGGAGCGTTTGCAGAGTGGTGGGAAAAGGGGCGTGGCTTCCGATCACCTCTCAGCAATCCCACTGTGTGGGGCTTACTGGAGGTAAGAGGTGGGCTAGTTGGTTCCTAAAGACCCTCAGCAGCGGAGAGGACTTCATCCACCAACCAAGAGGAGTGCCAGGAGGCGCGTTTGCAGAGTAGTGGAGAAAGGGGCAGGCCCTTCAGCAAGTTGCCGACTTCATTTTTTTTTATTTTAGGAAGGGGGGCTGTGTGGCCCCCCTTCCCTAGACCCTTTTAGGCCCCGGGGACTCCGTCCCCCAGGGCCTGCCCATTTTAAATTTTTTTAAATAAAATAAAAAGGGAGGGGGTGCGCTGCCCCCTCCCGAGGCCGATTTTGGCCCCGGGGACCCCATCCCCTGGGGATAGCCGTTTGTTTATATATTTTTTTAAAAGGGGAGGGGGGCCGTGTGGCCCCGCTTCCGGGCCATTTTTGACCCCGGGGGACCCCATTCTCCCGGGGCCAGGTCATTTCTTTTTTTTATATATTCTTTTAGGGGAGGGGGCCGCGTGGCCCCTCCTCTCCAGGCTGAATTCGGCCCCGGGGACCCCATCCCCCGGGGCCTAGCCATTTCTTTTTTTTAACAAAAAGAGAGGGGGGCCAAGCAGCCCCTCTCCCAGGCCATTTTCGGCCCCAGGGACCCCATTCCCTGGGGCATGGCCAGCTGGTCGGGGAACGCAGTGGGAGCCTGAAAGCCCCCGCGGTCCCGGCCTGCTCCCACCTCCTGCGGGAGCTGGCATTGCTTTTTACCCCCAGGGAGCTGCATGTCAGCAGCTCCCTGGGGGTAAAAAGCAAAGTGTGCTCGCTTTGATCAAGCGAGAGCAAAGTGCTCTCGCTTGGTCAGAGCGAGCACACTTGTTTGCTATGGGATGGCGGGAGCACTGCTCCAGCCATCCCATAGCAAACTGCAATGTCCCGGGGGTGGGCACCCTGGGACATTGCTGGAGCTGGCCCTGAGGGGTGGCGGTCCCCAGGGCCATTTACAGCTCCAGGAGTGGGGCCACGCGGCCCATCTTTAAAATAGCCCCAGCGAGATAGCCGTCCCCAGGGCTGTGTGGCGGGGCTGGAGCCCCCATGCATTATTTTAAATATTGCCCTGGGGAGGTGGTGGTCCCTGGGGCTGTGTGGGGGTTGAAGACCCCCCACGCATTATAATTAAGAATAGCCCCAGGGAGGTGACAGTCCCAGGGGCCGCGGGGAGCCACCTGGCCCCCCACACATCAAAATATAAGCACTGGGGAAGTGGCAGTCCCTGGGGCTGCAGGGGGCCACCTGCCCCCCCACACATCAAACTATAAGCCCTGGGGAGGTGGCGGTCCCCAGATCATTATCTCTAATTGCCCCTGGGACCTAGCCGACCTGGGGGCTTAAAGTAAGCAAAGCGCTGGAGCCCACTCTTTGTTTTCTTTTCAGCCAGATTAGCGGATCCACCACGAATCCTGCCTAAAATTTAAAAAAAAGGTTTTTTTGGCCCTGGGGGTCCCTGTGGGCCCACTGAACAGGCCCAGGGGGTCATAGTGTTTCTACCCTGCCCCCTTTTCTTGTTTTTTAATGTTTTTCCTTGTGACTCGGTTCAACCGAGTCACAAGATGGCTGCCAACACTTCCTGGTTTGAAGTGTTGGCAGCCAATCAGATCTCAGGCACAAGATCAGGAGGTTTTGCGGACCCACCGCAGCCACAGTTGTATATCTGAGAAATCTTTAAATTTCTCAGACACTACTGAACAAATTTACACCATTTAACAAAAAGAGTGCTCTCTGGACCAAGAGCTACCTTTCTGCCAAATTTGGTGTAATTCCATTCAGCAGTGTGGCCTGTAGCTGCGTCAACAGTTTCCTATGGAGATAAACATGGAGAATAAGCGTGTTGGGACCCCCCTTTTTCTCGGCCCCCGCTTGACGGATCACACCGAGTCTTTCGAGACAGCAGCTGAGGTGACCACCCCATTACTTTTGGATATTTTGCAAAGATTCGTCAAATGGCGGCAAACTTATTGGCAAATCAAAAACCCTTTTCCCATGGAAATTAAGTCTTAACTATAACTACCTACTGGCAACCTCCAGTAGGTTATATATATATAGATAGATCGTTATATATATATATATTACCTACTGGCGGTCGCCAGTAGGTAGTTATAGTTAGGACCTATTTTCCATAGGAAAAGCATTTTTTGTTTTTCCAATAACTTTAGCGTCGTTTGACGAATCTTCGCAAACGTTTCAAAACCAGTGGGGCGCTCCGGTCAGCTCCTGTCTTGAAAGTTTCAGGGTGATTCGCCAAGCGGGGGCCGAGAAAAAAGGGGGGTCCCAAAACATGTTTTCTCCATGTTAATATCCATAGGAAACTTTAGACACGGCTACAGCCCGAACTGCTGAACGGAGTTACACCAAATTTGGCAAAAAGGTAGCCCTTGGTTCAGAAAGAGTCCTTTTTGTTAAATGGTGTTAATCCGTTCAGTAGTTCTTGAGAAATTCAAAAAATAGGGGTCGGAAAATCAATTTCCCATGGGAAACTTTAGACACGGCTACAGCTCGAACTGCTGAACGGAATTACACCAAATTTGGCAAAAAGGTAGTGCTTAGTTCAGAAAGCGTCCTTTTTTTTAAATGTTGTAAATCTGTTCAGTAGTTGGTGAGAAATTCAAAAAATAAAAGTTTCGATATCTATGGCTGCGGTGGATTCGCGAACGCTCCCGACCACGAGCTTCACTGTGATTGGCTGCCAACACTCCGAACCAGGAAGTGTTGGCAGCCATCTTGAGAACCGAGTCACAAGAAAACAGTAAAAACAAAGTGAAAAATGAAGAAAAGGGGGCAGGGTAGAAACACCCTGACCCCCAAGGCCTAAAAAAGCATTTTTTTTTTTATAATTTCAGCAGAAATCGCATCGGTCGCGAATCCCGCCCAAAATTTTTTTTTTTAAACGAAGCGCGGGCTCCTGCGCTTCGTTTTCTGTAAGCCCCCGGGTGGGCCAAGTCCCGGGGGCATTGTCCTAATTTATATGGGGGGCCTCCAAGGGCCCCCAAGCCCCGGGGACCGCCACCCCCCGGGGCTTCTTTTTTTAAATATATATTAAACCTGTGTGGGGGGGCTCGAGCCCTCCCACACGCCCCGGGGACCGCCACCTCCCCGGGGCACTAATCATGTAAAACCCTAACCATGAGGCCAGGTCCTGGGGGATAAAAATAGGATTCAGGTACACTAGACTTACAAATTTTCTTTTAAAAAACCTTTGAAATTCACTGAAAAAACCATAGGTTTCAGGCACGTTATAGTTAGAAATTAGCATTTAAAAAACCTTTGAAATTCACTGAAAAAACCATAGGTTTCAGGCACGTTATAGTTAGAAATTAGCATTTAAAAAACCTTTGAAATTCACTGAAAAAACCATAGGTTTCAGGGACATTATAGCTAGTTGGACATTTCATTCGTACAAAACCATAGAAATTCCGGCGTTATAGTTAGTTCAGCTAACTATAACTCGTGCCCCCGCAATGCACTGCTGATGACATCACATATTACATCATTCATGACATGGTCAGTGACATCACTGATGACATCACTGATGACATCTCAAATGATATCACTGATGACATCACTGATGACATCATCCTCGTGAAAATCTGATACACCTCCTCACACCCTAATGTAACCTTTCATACAACCACTCAAAAATATACTCTCCCATTTTCGAAACCATACACACACCAATACCAGTTACTACATACACACTGACTGATTTATAAGTATACACACACATCCAGTCATTCACCCATACAGTCACTCATACATGCAGTTACTCATCAATACAACACTATGATACGCACTCATACGGCTATACAGACACTCACACACCACCACTCATCCAGAGTTACTCACACACCTAGTCAGTCATGCAAAGAATAAATCACACTCCCATTTACTCACCTGTACAATTATACACACACCAACTCACTTATTCATACAGAAACTAATCCATACTTACTCTCTTCTACAATCACTCATACAAGTACACATTCATCCATAAAGCCACTCTCACAATCACTTACTCACACATATAGTTATTTAAATACACCATCACTGACATATACTGTCTTTTACATATGTAGTTACTCGCACATTTACCACTAAGACATCCATTCACTCACCAACACATCCATACACTCACTCACCCACCCATACAGCTGTTTCCTCATACAGTCTTGAACCCATACACCCAGTGAATTAACCACTCACACATCTCTGCAGAGAGTCACGCACCTCCCACCCACACATACACTGAGGCACCCATACAAATACTCAGGTAACCAAACAATAACTGATATAAACATTCATGTAGCTACTCACCAACCCATGCAGACAGTTACACACCAAGTAACACACTGATACAGAGTTTCACACAGTTTAGTCACTAACCTATGCATTCAGTAAGACACATTTAATCACTCACTCATACAGTCACTCACACACCCACAAAGTCATCCATACAGACACTTATACACCCATTCATTTCTCAATACACCTTGGCATTTATATATATATAGCATATACAAACTTTACAGAAGCACACAGTCACTGGATGATGTCATCAGTGATATCATTTGAGATGTCATCAGTGATGTCATCAGTGATGTCACTGACCATGTCATGAATGATGTAATATGTGATGTCATCAGCAGTGCATTGCGGGGCGCGAGTTATAGTTAGCTGAACTAACTATAACGCCGGAATTTCTATGGTTTTGTACGAATGAAATGTCCAACTAACTATAACGTCCCTGAAACCTATGGTTTTTCAGTGAATTTCAAAGGTTTTTAAATGCTAATTTCTAACTATAACGTGCCTGAAACCTATGGTTTTTCAGTGAATATATATATATATATATATATTCACTGAAAAAACATAGGTTTCAGGTACGTTATAGTTAGAAATTAGCATTTAAAAACACTTAGAAACTCACTGAAAAACCATAGGTTTTAGGGAAAGTTATAGTTAGTTGAACATTTCACTACATAAAACCATAGAAATTCCCCGTTATAGTTAGTTCAGCTAACATAACTCGCGCCCCTGCAATGCACTGCTGATGACGTCACATATTACATCACTCATGACATGGTCAGTGACATCACTGATGACATCACTGATGACATCTCAAATGACATCACTGATGACATCATCCATGTGATAATTTCATGCATCTTCTCACACCTAATATAACTTTTGATACACCCACTCTAAATTACAGACTGCCATTCTCAAAACCATACACACTCCAATACCAATAACTACATACCCACTCACTGATTCTTACGTCTACACACACACATCTACTCACTCACCCGTACAGTCACTCATACTTACAGTCACTCAGTACAGGACTATCATATGCACTCATACACCTATATAAACACTCACACACCGCCACTCATCCATAGAGGTACTCACACACCTAGTCAGTCATGCAAAAAATTAATCACACACCCATTTACTCACCTATACAGTTACACACACCAACTCACTTACTCATACAAATACTAGCACATTCTTACGCTCTTAGACAATAACTGATACAAGCACACACGCATCCATACAGCCACTCTCACAATCACACACTCTCACTTATAGCAATTTAAATACTCCAAACCACATATATACTGCCTTTTACATATGTAGTTACTCGCACATGTACCACTGAGATATACATTCACTCACTAACACACCCATACACACACTCACCCACCCAAGCAGTCCATCACAGATGCACTCTTCAAATCATGCACCCAGTGAATCACCCACTCACACATCTATGTACAGAGTCACACACACCCCACCCACACAAACACTCAGGCACCCATACAGATACTCAGAGAACCAATCAATAACCCAAATAGACACTCATGTAGCTATTCGCAAATCCATGCATCCACTTACACACCGACAGACAGACGGATACAGACATTCACCCAGTTTAGTCACTAACCCATGCATTCAGTAAGATACGTTTAATCACTCACTTATAGAGTTAGTCACGCACCTACTAAATCATCCATTCAAACACTTATACACCCACTCATTCTTCAATACGCCTTTGCCTATATATATTAAACATATTTAAGCTTTACAGAAACACACAGTCACTGGATGATGTCATCAGTGATGTCATTTGAGATGTCATCAGTGATGTCATCAGTGATGTCACTGACCATGTCATGAGTGATGTAATATGTGACGTCATCAGCAGTGCATTGCGGGGCGCGAGTTATAGTTAGCTGAACTAACTATAACGGGGGAATTTCTATGGTTTTGTACGAGTGAAATGTCCAACTAACTATAACTTTCCCTAAAACCTATGGTTTTTCAGTGAATTTCTAAGGTTTTTAAATGCTAATTTCTAACTATAACGTGCCTAAAACCTATGGTTTTTTAAGTGAATTTCAAAGGTTTTTTAAATGCTAATTTCTAACTATAACGTGCCTGAAACCTATGATTTTTTTCAGTGAATTTCAAAGGTTTTTTAAATGCTAATTTCTAACTATGCCTACAGAGGTAGGACATGTGAAGAAAGAAGAAAACGCACAGAAAGAAGCAAAATAAATGCACAAACAAGCAACAGAAGTCCACAAAGACGAAGAAAAGTGCAGGAAGAAGCAAGACGTGCAGAAAGAACCAACAGAGGAGCAGAAAGAGGCCTTGTTGCAAAATCATCCTGTGCCCACAACTTTTCCAGACGGGTACTGGTGTTAACTGGCTCTGACTAACCAGGCCTAGAGCCAGTGCTATGCTAAAAGACACTTAGAATACAGTGAAAACACCTACATACACTAGGTAACACTATGCATTGGGGTACCCCTGTGATTAGCATGACCTCCTCTGTAAGTCCCTAGTACATAATAGGGCAGGGGGATTAAAACTAACTAACTAACTTGTCACATCAGGCCCCGTCCCCTCTCTTCACCACTGTGCAAACACGCCCCGTGGAGCGTTTTAAGTTGGGGATTAAGTTCCCTTCAATCCTGAGGGTCCCTGGAGTCCAAGTAGCCCACCAGGTACCTCCAATAAGCACCACAGAGCTGCGTTGCAGAGAGGTGGTCCGAGGCCATGCCCCTTTTTACACCTCTCTGCAACGCAGCTCTGTGGTGCTTTCTGGATGTACCTGGTGGGCTAGTTGGCCCCCAGGGACCCTCAGGATTGAAGGGATTTAATTCCCCATCTTAAAACGTGCCACGGGGCCTGTTTGCACACATGTCACCTGAAGCCCCGCCCCTCCCTTCACCACTGTGCAAACACGCCCGTGGCGGTTTTAAGTTGGGGGATTAAGTCCCCTTGAATCCTGAGGGTCCCTGGAGTCCAACTAGCCCACCATGTACCTCCAAAAGCGCCACAGAGCTGCGTTGCAGAGAGGTGTAAAAGAGGCGTGGCCTCTGAACACCTCTCTGCAACGCAGCTCCCCAGCGCATACTGGAGGTTCCTGGTGGGCTAGTTAGCCCTGGGACCCCCAGTATTCAAGGGAATTACTCCCCTTCTTACAACGAGCCAGGGGCGCGTTTGCAGACAACTGCAGGGAGGGGCGGGGCCTCCAGCTACGATGCCGGTCTTTTTTTTTCTTTCCTTTTTTATTTTATGGGAGGGGGCTGCGTGGCCCCCCTTCCCTCGGCCACTTTTGGCCCCGGGGACCCCATCCCCCGGGGCCTGAGGATTTTTTTTTTTTTTTTAAAGATACGGGAAGGGGGCCGCGTGGCCCCCCTTCCCTGGGCCTCTATTGGCCCCGAGGACCCCATCCCCCGGGGCATACCCTCTTTTTAAAAAAAATAAAATATATATATATTTGGAGGGGGTCTGCTTGGCCCCCCTCCTCAGGCCATTTAAGGCCCCAAGGACCCCATCCCCCGGGGCCGGCCTTTACGTTTTTTTTAGTTTTAAAAAAAAAAAATCTTTTTGGGGAGGAGGGCTGCGTGGCCCCCCTCCCGGGCCACTAATGGCCCCGGGGACCCCATCCCCCGGGGCCTGACCACTCGATGGGGACCGTGGGGGGGTCCCCAATCCCCGCACGGTCCCGTCGGCTCCCCGCATCCTGCGGGAGCCGGCATTGCTTTCCATAAGGGAGCTGCTGACATGCAGCTCCCCTTATGGAAAAGCAATCTGCTTGCTTCATTGAAGCGAGAGCAGGTTTCCTGCTCTCGCTTCAATGAAGCAAAGCAAGTTTGCAATGACAGGACGGGAGCCGCGCGTCTCCCGTCCTGCCATTGCAAACAGCAGTGTCCCGGGGGTAGGCACCCCGGGACACTGCAGGAGCCGGCCCTGGGGGTGGCAGTCCCCAGGACCACCACAGGCTCCAGGAGGGGGCCGTGCGGCCCCCTCCCAGCAATTGCAAGGTGGTGATCCCCGGGGCCGGGGGTCCATTACGGACCCCGGAATTTAAATACTAGTGCCCCGGGGAGGTGGCGGTCCCTGGGGCATGTGGGGGGGCTGGAGCCACCCACACAGGTTATTTATTTATTTTTTTAAAAAGCCCCGGGGGGTGGCGGTCCCCGGGGCTGCGGGGGGCCGTGTGCCCCCCACCAGCATTATTTATTTGAAGCCCCGGGGGGTGGCGGTCCCTGGGGCTTGGGGGGCCTTAGAGGCCCCCCTAAAATATAAACCCACCCCCCGCATGCCCCCGGGACTTGGCCCACCCGGGGGCAAAATACCCTCGAAACGCTGGAGACCGCGCTTCAATTTTCTTTTAATCACGGTGGGATCCACGCACCCTGCGTGCATCCCGCCGATTTGTGTTTTTTTTTTTAATGCTTTTTTTGGCCCTGGGGGTCCTTGTGGGACCCCCTGAGCAGGCCTAGGGGGTCAGGGTGTTTCTACCCTGCCCCCTTTTTGCGTTTTTCGCGATTGTTTTTCTAATTTCTTGTGCCTCGGTTCTACCGAGGAACAAGATGGCTGCCAACACTTCCTGGTTTGGAGTGTTGACAGCCAATTAGCATACAGCTCGTGATCGGGAGGGTGCGCTCAGTGTGCGCGGATCCACCGCGGCCATAGATATATATGTGATTTTACTTTTGATTTTCTCAGGAACTACTGAACGGATTTACACCATTTAACCAAAAGGCATGACTCTGAACCAAGGGCTACCTTTTTGACAAATTTGGTGTAATTCCATTCAGCAGTTCGGGCTGTAGCTGCGACTAAATGTTCCTATGGAAAATTGCATGGGGAAAACACGTTTTGGGACCCCCCTTTTTTCTCGGCCCCCACTTGACGAATCACCCCGAAACTTTCAGGATAGGAGCGGACCGGAGCGGGCCATAAGTTTTGAAAATTTCGCGAAGATTCGTCAACCGGCGCCAAAGTTATTGGGAATAGAATGTTGCGGATTTCCTATGGAAAATAGGTCCTAACTATAACTATCTACTGGCGACCGCCAGTAGATAATATATATATATATATATACTCAACAGTGTGGGTAACAGGTTTCTTGCCCGGCGCAAAGTATCTCAGATACTGGTCCCCACCAGTATTTTTTAATAATATAACATCAAACAACACTGAGATAATCACACAAAACATCAATAAACAACAAATCTTCTTGCTCTGTTTCTTTTTGCTGTTATTTATTTTTCTTATGCAGTCAGAAAAAGGCAATGCCAACACGTGTTTCGCGCTCCACTGCGCTTCTTCAGGGCTCTTTACAAACATAAAATAATACAATTAGAATCTAAAATCAAAATTTTTTTTTGAATTAACATACAATCATAGTCTTCAACATAATAAACCTATTTGACAACACAGGTGTGGATTCTATCCATGCATTTGAGCAAAGATATTACTCCCCTAATTACTTCGTTATTTATACTCTGTAGGGGCTTCATAGATTACATTTTCTTAGTGTTACCACTTATTTGCATTAACTCCTTAATTTGTAGATAATCCATCTGTTCTAGAATTTTTATGCTGTTACCACATTTCCTCCTCCTATCAATCATCATTTATTACCCTTCATCTCTAAGATTCCGTCCCTATGTCCTAGTATCCATTTCATCCAATTTTACATAAGCTTATTGTTTCCCTATGCACTCTTATGGGGCAAGAAGTTAACATCTCAATTACCTTATCGTTATCCTTGTGTCATGTTATTTTTGCGTCTGTTTATCCAAAGAGACATACATCTCCATGATTATTCAGTTTTCTAAAAAACAAGTGTAAGAATCCCTTATTTTTCCAAATGTTTATACACTCCAATTATAATTATATAAGAATCTGTAACTATGCTCTCATCTCTTGAATTATATATCGCTATATTTCGATCTTTTAAATTTCCAATATATATTTGAATCTCCTGTAAAATAATTAATCCATTTGCGCCCTTGATACGGTCTGTAGAAATAAAATAAACAACCGGTAGAATCTAAATCACTCTATTCAGATGCTAAATAGATACACTATCAACCCATATAAATGGCCTAGATAATTATTTTTATTAACTGCACCCATTGTAGAGTTATATACGTTACTTCTCACTCCACACAAGACAATTCCAAATTTGTACGCGGTGCATGTCCACTACTGTTATCACCCGTTTCCTAAATGAACCCGACTCCTCTTCCCCTGTGTCTTACAGCTACAATTCCCCAACAGAAGGGCGATCAAGTCCCCATCTAGTCCCTTGCTCTTACCGCACACCGGCTGGAAGCCTCATGGTCCGTCTAACTTCAAGTCCTGGCATGTACTGAGCTGTTTGCTCGTTTCTCCTTAAATACTCCCACTTTCCTTAATGATCCTCACCTGGTTATGACACGAATTCAGTTAATTAAGATAAAACGCCCCTCGCTCTATTTAGATAACACGCTTCCGCCTCTCAAATAACCTCGTTGCTCTGCACTGTGTTCTCGTACTCTATCACTTCTCAAATTTATGAATAAAAAGTAAAAACAGGAAAAGAGAGACTCGAGAATTTTATCTTCTCTAAAAAAATTAAATATATAATTCTTCCAATATAAGTAGTTTGGTCAGTATCGAACCCAAGGTTCCTATCGTACCCTCCACCGTCATTAGACTTGTATGCTACTGATGCTTGTTACCTCCATAGCATGTTAAATAGAATGTTGTTTCTATAATATATTATAATTCAAAAGATAAAAATCACTTCTTAATGTCACTTAGTACGGATAAAAAAACACGTCTCTGATGTTCCCATCTTAGTGCAGTGTACCAGTCTACTTATTCCTCTCTACTTTGAATAGGTACATTGTGTTACTTATGGTTCTCAGATTACTCAACAGGAATCGAACCCCCGTTTTATAAGTGTACCTAGTGATCGCTTAATACTTAGTGCTACCTTTCCTCCATAGATTCGCCTTCAGGTTGCATATCTCTTAAATATTTCTATGAACATCCCCCTATTTGATGGTTCATCATGTCCTATTTAAAGTATGTAGTTAACTGGTCTTATCCAATTAAAGTGTAAAGTTCTCTATCAATATTTAAACCACATTGAACTGTATGTAGTTTATTAATCCAAAAGGTTTCTCTACTCCGCAATTTCCCTTCTAAATCTCCACCTCTTCTATCCAGATTGACCTGTTCAATTCCCATAAATCGAATTCCTCCAATTTCAGTCAGTTTATGGGTCTCCTTGAAATGGGCCGCAATGGGATATTTAAGATCACAATTCCTAATGGCCCGAATATGTTCCATCCATCTAATCTTTAGTTTCCTCACTGATGACCCTACGTACATTTTCCCACATATACATGTCATTACATACACGCAATTGCTGGTATTACAATTGATAAATGAACCTATTCTATATACTTTCTGATGTTTACTGTCGTAAAATGTCTGTGTCTTATCCACTACATGTTAGCAACATATACATTGGTTGCATCTGTAGGAACCTGGTGGTAACGCACTCCCTAACATAACTGCTGTCCTACTCACTGCACTGGGAACTTCATAGTATCGCTGGGACTTAATAGATTACTTAAGGTCGGGCCCTTTTTATATACCATAGACGGTTTATTGCACAGTATTTTTGCTAAATCCTTGTCTAAGGTTAGCACATCCCAATGTTTACAAAGGGTGTTAAAAACTCTAGCATTCCCTTCGCTGTACGTAGTGATATACCTTATCAACTCATCCTTACCTCCTTTAGGTTTATTTTTGTCACTCAGTAATTCGTTCCTTGTAACTTTCTGAGCCCTTAGTCTAGCTTTGGCTACACACATCTTGTCATAACCTCTTTTAAGAAATCTCTCACTAATTTCTTTAGTTACAGCATCATATTCCATTCCTTCACTACAATTTCTTTTTGCTCGTAGGAATTCCCCATAGGGGATATTATCAATTTGTTTTTTCAAATGACCTGATTTTGCATGTAATACTGAGTTTACTGATGTAGATTTCCTATGTAATCTAGATTCCATACGTCCTTGTGTAACATACATTTCTACATCTAGAAAGACAATACATTCTTTACTATAGTCTAAAGTGAGTGCGATGTTATATTCGTTGTTATTTAAGTGGTTATGAAATAGTTTGAGTTTCCCCTCATCTCCCTTCCAAATCATAAACACATCATCTATGAATATTCCCCATTATATAACATTTTCTTCATAGACCTACCCAAACTTCCACGCATGTTCTCTCTCATAATGCTTTCGACAAAAAGGTTAGGCTGTTCCTCTGGAATGAGAAACAAAACACAGGGAATTATGAACTCACTTGCTTTGGAAGAGTCCAAGTTGGGAATCCATTATATTGGATCGTAATGCCCTCACACACCCTGTCGGGTGTCATGCTTCATCATCAGGCTGCTCCTCGTCGGGTCGGCGGTGCAATACCCGACGGGCTCCCTATAGTAGGGGCACTTTCACAGAGATCTTTTTCCAACAGCCGTCAGGTGAAGTGCGGGTGGGGGGCCTCGTATGTGTAGATGTATTTGAGTGATGAAAGTGAATGTAAAATAGGGTGAGGAGTACCTAAAAAACAACTTTAATCAGGGGATCTCCTACCCTAAGTAAAAACAAAAATTATAAGGCGTAAGGCTGAGATAATATCTCAGGTTGTGGCGCTCTTATAAGTAGTGGGTCAACATGTTTCTCGCCAAAAATGAGTATTCTGCAGGCGATTCGTCAGGACCAAGAGGGTAACTATCTACAACTAAAACAAATTTAATAGGTGTTATGGCTACACACTCCCAACAACCATACAACTAATTCGTCGAGTACCTGCTGGTGCAGGAACTACCTAGATCAATAGACTAGCCAGGCATCACAGTACCCGGTAGGTTGTACACACGAGGGGTTCCTCATGTAGTTTGTGCTAATCGCACGACGACTGCAGACCTACCCACTCCTACCGGGTCCTCTCTCATAATGCCCCATGAACAAATTCGCATACGAGGGTGCAAATCTCGCACCCATCGCTGTCCCTGTTACTTGATGGAATAAGTCCTTTCTATAGTAGAAAAAATTGTTCATTAGTATCTTTAATATAAGAGACATTCGTGAAAACACTTGTCTCTTATATTAAAGATACTAAGGATTTTTTAAAGCAAATGCACTGCTGATGACGTCACATATTACATCATTCATGACATGGTCAGTGACATCACTGATGACATCTCAAATGACATCACTGATGACATCACTGATGACATCATCCAGTGACTGTGTGTTTCTGTAAAGTTGAAATATGTTTTATATATATATATAGGCCAAGGTGTATTGAAGAATGAGTGGGTGTATAAGTGTCTGAATGGATGATTTAGTAGGTGCATGACTGACTGTATAAGTGAGTGATTAAATGTGTCTTACTGAATGCATGGGTTAGTGACTGATACAGACATTCACACAGTTTAGTTTGTCAGTTGGTGTGTAAGCGGTTGCATGGGTTGGTGAGTAGCTAAATGAGGGTCTATATGGGTTATTGATTGGTTTTTTGAGTATCTGTATGGGTGCCTGAGTGTCTGTGTGGGTAGGTGGGAGGGTGTGTCTCTGTGCATAGATGTGTGAGCGGGTGATTCACTGGGTGTATGGATTCAAGAGTGCATCTGTGAAGGGCTGTATGGGTGGGTGAATGTGTGTATGGGTGTGTTGGTGAGTGAATGGATGCCTCAGTGGTACATGTGTGAGTAACTGCATATCTGAAAGGCAGTATATTTGAGTGTTGGAATATATAAATGACTATATGTGAGAGTGAGTGATTGTGAGAGTGGCTGTATGGATGAGTGTGTGCTTGTATTAGTTATTGTATAAGAGTGTAAGTATGTGTTAGTATATGTTTGAATAAGTGAGGTGGGTGTGTATAACTGTATAGGTGAGTAAATGGGAGTGTGATTGATTCTTTGCATGACTGACTAGGTGTGTGAGTAACTCTATGGATGAGTGGCGGTGTGTGAGTGTCTGTATAGATTTGTGAGTGCATATGATAGTGCCGTATTGATGGTTGACTGCATGTATGAGTGACTGTATGGGTGAATGAGTGGATGTGTGTGTAGACCTAGGAATTAGTGAGTGGGTTTGTACTAACTGGTATTGGTGTTTCTATGGTTTCGAAAATGGTAGTCTGTATTTTAGAGTGGGTGTATCAAAGGTTATATTAGGGTATGAGGAGGTGCATCAGATTATCACGTGGATGATGCCATCAGTGATGTCATCAGTGATGTCATTTGAGATGTCATCAGTGATGTCATCAGTGATGTCACTGACCATGTCATGAATGATGTAATATGTGGTGTCATCAGCAGTGCATTGCGGCGGCGCGAGTTATAGTTAGCTGAACTAACTATAACGGCCGAATTTCTCTGGTTTTGTACGAGTGAAATGTCCAACTAACTATAACGTCCCTGAAACCTGTGTTTTTTCAGTGAATTTCTAAGGTTTTTAAATGCTAATTTCTAACTATAACGTCCCTGAAACCTATGGTTTTTTCAGTGAATTTCAAAGGTTTTTAAATGCTAATTTCTAACTATAACGTCCCTGAAACCTGTGGTTTTTTTCAGTGAATTTCAAAGGTTTTTAAATGCTCATTTCTAACTATGCCTACAAAGGTAGGACATGTGCAGAAAGAGGAAGAAAGGCACAGAAAGAAGCAAGAGAAATGCAGAAAGAGGCAACAGAAGTCCAGAAAGACGAAGAAAGGTGCAGAAAGAAGCAAGAGATGTGCACAAAAAACCAACAGAGGAGCAGAAAGAGGCCTTGTTGCAAAGTAATCCTGTGCCCCCAACTTTTTGCTGACGGGTACTGGTGGTAACTGACTCTGACTAACCAGGCCTGGAGCCAGTGCTATGCTGAAAGACATTTAGAATACAGTGAAAACACCTACATACACTAGGGTACACTATGGGTTGGGGTACCCCTGTGATTGGCATGACCTCCCCTGTATGGCCCTAGTACATAATAGGGCAGGGGGATTAAAACTACCTCTAACTAAGAGGTGCAGAAGGAGGGAAGAGAAGTAGAGAAAGAAGCAACACAGGTGCCGAAAGAGGCAAGAGAGGTGCAGAAAAAAGCAAGTGAAGTGCAGAAAGAGGCAAATGAGGTGCAGAAAGAAGCAAGAGCAGTGCAGAAAGAACCAACAGAGGTGTAAAAAGAGGCAAGAGAGGTGCAGAAACAGGCAAGAGAAGTGCACAAAGAGGCAAGAGAATTGCTGAAAGAAGCAACAGAGGTGTACAAAGAAGCAAGAAAAGTGCAGAAAGAGGCAAGTAAGATGCAAAAACAGGCAGGAAAGTTACAGAAAGAGGGAAGACAAGTGCAGAAAGAGACAAAAGGGGTGCAGAAAGAAGCAAATGAGGTGCAGAAAGAGGCAACAGACGTGCAGAAAGAGGGATGAGAGGTGCAGAAAAAGGCAAGAAAAGTGCAGAAAGAGGCAAAAGAGGTACATAAAGAGATAACAGGGGTGCAGAAAGAAGCAAGACAGGTGCAGAAAGGAGCAAGTGAGGTGCAGAAAGAGCCAACAGGGTTGCAGAAAGAGGCAAGAGAAGTGCAGAAACAGGCAAGAGAAGTGCACAAAGAGGCAAGAGAATTGCTGAAAGAAGCAACGGAGGTGTAGAAAGAAGCAAAAAAAGTGCAGAAAGAGGCAAGTGAGATGCAAAAACAGGCAGGAAAGGTACAGAAAGAGGGAAGACGAGTGCAGAAAGAGACAACAGGGGTGCAGAAAGAAGCAAATGAGGTGCAGAAAGAGGCAACAGACGTGCAGAAAGAGGGAAGAGAGGTGCAGAAAAAGCCAAGAAAGGTGCAGAAAGATGCAAAAGAGGTACATAAAGAGACAACATGGATGCAGAAAGAAGCAGGACAGGTGCAGAAAGGAGCAAGTGAGGTGCAGAAAGAGCCAACAGGGGTGCAGAAAGAGGCAAGAGAAGTGCAGAAACAGGCAAGTGAAGTGCACAAAGAGGCAAGAGAATTGCTGAAAGAAGCAACAGAGGTGTAGAAAGAAGCAAGAAAAGTGCAGAAAGAGGCAAGTGAGATGCAAAAACAGGCAGGAAAGGTACAGAAAGATGGAAGACGAGTGCAGAAAGAGACAACAGGGGTGAAGAAAGAAGTAAATCAGGTGCAGAAAGAGGCAACAGGGGTGCAGAAAGAGGGAAGAGAGGTGCAGAAAAAGCCAAGAAAAGTGCAGTAAGAGGCAAAAGAGGTACATAAAGACACAACAGGGGTGCAGAAAGAAGCAAAACAGGTGCAGAAAGAAGCATGGAAAGTGCAGAATGAAGCAACAGGGGTGCAGAAAGAGGCAAGAGAAGTGCAGAAACAGGCAAGAGAAGTGCACAAAGAGGCAAGAAAATTGCTGAAAGAAGCAACAGAGGTGTAGAAAGAAGCAAGAAAAGTGCAGAAAGAAGCAAGTGAGATACCAAAACAGGCAGGAAAGGTACAGAAAGAGGGAAGACGAGTGCAGAAAGAGACAACAGGGGTGCAGAAAGAAGCAAATGAGGTGCAGAAAGGGGCAACAGACGTGCAGAAAGAGGGAAGAGAGGTGCAGAAAAAGGCAAGAAATGTGCAGAAAGAGGCAAAAGAGGTACATAAAGAGACAACAGGGATGCAGAAAGAATCAAGACAGGTGCAGAAAGGAGCAAGTGAGATACAAAAACAGGCAAGAAAGGTACAGAAAGAGGGAAGACGAGTGCAGAAAGAGACAACAGGGGTGGAGAAAGAAGCAAGACAGGTGTAGAAAGGAGCAAGTGAGGTGCAGAAAAGCCAACAGAGGTGCAAAAAGAGGCAAGAGAGGTGCATAAACAGGCAAGAGAAGTCCACAAAGACGCAAGAGAATTGCTGAAAGAAGCAACAGAGGTGTACAAAGAAGCAAGAAAAGTGCAGAAAGAGGCAAGTGAGATGCAAAAACAGGCAGGAAAGGTACAGAAAGACGGAAGACGCGTGCAGAAAGAAGCAAATGAGGTGCAGAAAGAGGCAACAGACTTGCAGAAAGAGGGAAGAGAGGTGTAGAAAAAGCCAAGAAAAGTGCAGAAAGAGGCAAAAGAGGTACATAAAGAGACAACAGGGGTGCAGAAAGAAGCAGGACAGGTGCAGAAAGGAGCAAGTGAAATACAAAAACAGGCAGGCAAGGTACAGAAAGAGGGAAGACGAGTGCAGAAAGAGACAACAGGGGTGCAGAAAGAAGCAAATGAGGTACAGAAAGAGGCAACAGACGTGCAGAAAGAGGGAAGAGAGGTGCAGAAAAAGGCAAGAAAAGTGCAGAAAGAGGCAAAAGAGGTACATAAAGAGACAACAGGGGTGCAGAAAGAAGCAAGACCGGTGTAGAAAGGAGCAAGTGAGATACAAAAACAGGCAGGCAAGGTACAGAAAGAGGGAAGACGAGTGCAGAAAGAGACAACAGGGGTGCAGAAAGAAGCAAATGAGGTGCATAAAGAGGCAACAGACGTGCAGAAAGAGGGAAGAGAGGTTCAGAAAAAGCCAAGAAAAGTGCAGAAAGAGGTACATAAAGAGACAACAGGGGTGCAGAAAGAAGCAAGAAAAGTGCAGAAAGAAGCAAGTGAGATACAAAAACAGGCAGGAAAGGTACAGAAAGAGGGAAGACGAGTGCAGAAAGAGACAACAGGGGTGCAGAAAGAAGCAAATGAGGTGCAGAAAGAGGGAAAAGAGGTGTAGAAAAAGGCAAGAAAAGTGCAGAAATAGGCAAAAGAGGTACATAAAGAGATAACAGGGGTGCAGAAAGAAGCAAGGCAGGTGCAGAAAGGAGCAAGTGAGGTGCAGAAAGAGCCAACAGGGGTGCAGAAAGAGGCAAGAGAAGTTTAGAACAGGCAAGAGAAGTGCACAAAGAGGCAAGAGAATTGCTGAAAGAAGCAACAGAGGTGTAGAAAGAAGCACGAAAAGTGCAGAAAGAGGCAAGTGAGATGCAAAAACAGGCAGGAAAGTTACAGAAAGAGGGAAGACGAGTGCAGAAAGAGACAACAGGGGTGCAGAAAGAAGCAAATGAGGTGCAGAAAGAGGCAACAGACGTGCAGAAAGAGGGAAGAGATGTGCGGAAAAAGGCAAGAAAAGTGCAGAAAGAGGCAAAAGAGGTACATAAAGAGATAACAGGGGTGCAGAAAGAAGCAAGACAGGTGCAGAAAGGAGCAAGTGAGGTGCAGAAAGAGCCAACAGGGGTGCAGAAAGAGGCAAGAGAAGTGCAGAAACAGGCAAGAGAAGCGCACAAAGAGGCAAGAGAATTGCTGAAAGAAGCAACAAAAGTGCAGAAAGAGGCAAGTGAGATGCAAAAACAGGCAGGAAAGGTACAGAAAGATGGAAGACGAGTGAAGAAAGAGACAACAGTGCTGCAGAAAGAAGCAAATCAGGTGCAGAAAGAGGGAACAGGGGTGCAGAAAGAGGGAAGAGAGGTGCATAAAAAGCCAAGAAAAGTGCAGTAAGAGCCAAAAGAGGTACATAAAGAGACAACAGGGGTGCAGAAAGAAGCAAGACAGGTGCAGAAAGTAGCATGGAAAGTGCAGAATGAAGCAACAGGGGTGCAGAAAGAAGCAAATGAGGTGCAGAAAGAGGCAACAGACGTGCAGAAAGAAGGAAGAGAGGTGCAGAAAAAGGCAAGAAAATTTCAGAAAGAGGCAAAAGAGGTACATAAAGAGATAACAGGGGTGCAGAAAGGAGCAAGTGAGGTGCAGAAAGAACCAACAGAGGTGTAAAAAGAGGCAAGAGAGGTGCAGAAACAGGCAAGAGAAGTGCACAAAGAGGCAAGAGAATTGCTGAAAGAAGCAACAGAGGTGTACAAAGAAGCAAGAAAAGTGCAGAAAGAGGCAAGTAAGATGCAAAAACAGGCAGGAAAGTTACAGAAAGAGGGAAGACGAGTGCAGAAAGAGACAACAGGGGTGCAGAAAGAAGCAAATGAGGTGCAGAAAGAGGCAACAGACGTGCAGAAAGAGGGAAGAGAGGTGCAGAAAAACGCAAGAAAAGTGCAGAAAGAGGCAAAAGAGGTACATAAAGAGATAACAGGGTGTAGGAGAGTAGGATCTGCCTCTTATGTTGCCCCCACTTTTTTTCTGATGTTTACACTG
>CAWUFW010027845.1:0-24653 GCA_963921515.1 Calotriton arnoldi
ATTTTATTTTGTTTTAACATTTATCATAACATCAAAAAAATTAAAAACATTTTTATGTTTCTTAAATTTATTTGGGCATTTTAACATTTATTTATACATGTTTCATTAATCATATTTTATTATATATATATTATTCTTATAGTTTTTAACAATTGTACATTTTTGTGTAGTATACTTATTTAATGGTAAAGTAAAACAGGAAACATTTTTAATTAATACACAGGGGCCAATTCCGATTCAGGCCGGAAATCACTCCGACCGAGCCGGACCCGGAGAGATTTCCGCCGAATCGGACTCTAGCAGCCCGACCGAACGAGTACGATGCGTACGCATGCAATCGGACTCGATTCGGTTGGACTCCCATTGAAGTCAATGGGAGCCGGTCGTACAACACGTACGCGGGCTCTCATTGACTCAATGGGTGCAAGGCGAACAAGGGCGCCCCCTACTGTGGGTACGCGTCGATGTGAATCGCGCCGTACATGCTACAAGTAGTCCGGCTCCGACTGCCCTTTGGAGCCAGGCCAGGCGCGAGTCGGTCGGACTGCTCAGGCGCGCATCGTACTTGCCCGGCCGGGGAGCGTCTCCGATTGCGTGGTGCGAGTCATGTCCGTGCGAGTCGGTCGGAGCGGATTCGGACCCGCGTACGAGTCGGTCAGCGATTTTGCGTGCGCTCGCATCGTACTGCGCTTCGCCCGGACGCACGTTCGAATCGGTCGGGAAGAGGGCTCCGAATCGGATCCGGTTAAGCCGAATCCGATTCGGTGCCCTGGCTCGAAGATCGGAATCGGCCCCACAGTATTTGTTGTAATTTTGTTTTATTTTTAGTTCAAACAGAAAAATATTAGTAGTACATTTTGTTTACATTTCAATTATATTATTTACAATAGTTTCATTATTTTCCAAACATATACATTGTACATTTTATAATATTATGTTTTATTATTTAGCATATTAAATATTATTTTTATTAAATAATTTTTAATATGTTAAATAATTTACAATACTTTTACAGTAATATTGTGAACAATACATATAATATTTTTTAACATTTGCATTATATTTGTAAATTAACATTGTATGTAATAAACATATATTTTTAATATACATCAATTATTATATTATAATTTTTTACAATAAAATAATTAATGTATATTTTATATTTTTATAATGTATGTTTTAACATTGAGGAAAAAATATATATATACAGTTTTAAACATTTTTAAACATTCTTTAACATTTTTGACAATATTTTCCATTCATTTCTATGGGGAGTTAGTCCAATTTTTATTTTAATTATGCCGCCATTTTGCTTCCTTTTAGTCACTTTTTTACCCTACTCGAATTCCTTTTTGGGTCATTTACGAAGATGGAACCTCGCGGTTGGGAGCTGTTTCGCCTCCGTTCCTGTACAGTTTACTTTTATTTATTTTTAAGTTAGTTTTAAGGTAGGGGTAAGTTAGTGGTAGTGTTAGTATGTTTGTTAGGGCGTTATTTTATCTTTTTTAGGATAGTTACCTGTTGTTTCTGTAGTTTAGTATTTTATGAGTTTTATTTAGTGTCGGATGTAATTAGAAGGTAGTGGAACTTTACTTATATGTTGACGAAATGTGTTTATGTTTATTATATGTTGATATTAGTTTTGTGTGTGTTTATAGGGTGGGGCGGAATTTGCGTAGTCGCTGCGCAAAGCTCCGCGAAACAGTAAAAAATCTCTGCGAGCATGCAAAAGTTCCGCGAACACGCGGGATTGCTTGTTCCGCCCGTTCGCTATGCTTTTTTCCTGTTCGCAAACGCTGTTTGCGTGCTCAGGGAGAAATATCTCGCGAATGCGCATTTTGAAAACGTGAACAAGCCAAAATTCTGCGAAGCCGCGGATCGCGGAATTTTGGTAATTCCGCGTTCTTTGCGGAACGTGAAATTACCCAAATTCCGCAAATTCCCTCGAGCGGAACGGAATTTACTGCCCAGGCCTATTATATGTTTGTTATGGGTGAGTGTTGTTTATTTTTATTTACAGGTATTGGCTTTGGTGACCGGATGGAGTTATTCTCGCGTTTTTTTTTTTTTTAAATAAAGGATAATGTTGTTTCTTGTTGTTAACAAGTTGCTATACATTTCCTTTTTTTCAGGTTGTTGGAGCGGTTTTTTTATAAAGTATTTTCGCGTTTTTGAGGTTTTTATTTAGAGGATTGCGGCGTTGGATCTTTTTATCTACAGTTGTATTTTTCCATTTTTTGGGGGGTTCCTTGTTACATGGATGAATTTTCCTTGGATTGTTGTGGATTTTATCAATTTTGTGGATATTCTTCAGCTACACAACTGTAAGTAATTCTTATTTTATTTTTGAGGGTGGGAAATGTATATTCTTTTTTAATTATTTATATTATGTCATATAATTTTGAGTTATATTTATAAATTTATGACATAATTTAAGTAACAAAAAAGAGACAATTTATGTTGATATGTTTGTTATGTTTATCTACTTTGTTATTTTGTTTATTTTAGAGAATTGATTTTGCTATCATGTCTAGCTATTCCAGAGCTTGTATATTTGGATACATTCTAGTTTTATGTTGGAGATATTCATACATACGTCTGGTTTGTTTGCTAAGTTTAGGTCCTATTTTCATTATACATTGTTCTACTCTGAGCTCTTGGTAGCTTTGTTCCTTTTTAATAGCTTGTATAAGTTTGTGTAATGTGGGTTTGCCCTCTGCCTATTATAGCCTGGAAGGCATTATGCCATCCTTCTACCTCGTTATTTGTTTTCGCTTTTTGAGCTACAGTACTGGCGTAGACATTCCACCAAGGTATATGGAATTTGGGTTGTCTACGATGACCTGACCGATGTAATCTCCCCACCCAGGTGTCCTCAAAGTAGTCCAGCAAGGTACTTAGTTTACTTTCATTAGTACGGTAGAAGGGACTGCCTATTAGAAGGTTATAATGATTAGTTACTTCAGTTGTTGGGACGTATGCTAGGGCTATTCATTTCTTTATTTGGTACGCAAAAGTTGCTATTAGTTGAATATTCTATGCTTAAAGTAGATTTTTGTAGGTGCCTCCATATGCTTTGGTTAAAATGGTAGTAGCACCCTTGTATAGCAGTGTGTGGGTAAAGTTTCAGTATTGATTGAATCATAGCATGTTCAAAATCTATTATTATTCTTTGGGGATCGTAATTTTCTGTCAATTCTTTTAGTGCTGTTAGTAATTCTATATAGGTGGTGTTATGTTTATTAGGCAGCAATGCATAAATGAATGGTATATTTGTTTCTTCAAATTCACCATGAATTGTATAAAGCTGATAAAAGGGTTTTGGACAAACTTTAAAAGTTCACGTCCATCATCCATGTTTACGTACTTTTTAGGTTTAGTAAGTTATTATTAGTTGCAAAAAACAAAATTCTTTTATCTGTGCTTTTGTTGTCATATAGTAAAAATGTGTCTTCTTTGTGGGTGATGGTGTATTCTGGGAGTATTTGTATTTCTTCAAAAGTTTGGGGGTAGGTGGTGTTGGATCTGAAGTTCTCTTAGTTTTTGCTATTAATATTTTTAGGTTTGGGATAGAAGGTAATTGTCCTGTTACATGTTCAGGTACTTTAGTTAAAAAAATCAGAATTTGAGTACTTGTCTTTTGGGAGCCTGTGCTTGCTTCTCTTATAGTATCTAGGGCTTCTCTTACTTCCAATTCAGTCACATTGGGTGGATGGTTGTGCTCTCTTACACTCACAACATTGCTATCTATTGTTGTAGCTCTACCGTAACAGGCAGTGGAATAATATTTGCTACATTTCCAATGTTTTTTATTTTCTATAACTTTTTCTTGGGTATAAGTGTAACCCATATAGCAAAGCATTGGTTTTCCCTTTTGCGACGTTATAAACTTTGCTCCTTCTGCCATTTCTGGAGTATATCTGTGAATATATATACACACGTTTTTAGTAAATATGACTATTTGAATAATAATTGTGCTCATTTTACTAAAAATTTAAAAAATATACTTACATTAATGTTGTTTGTGTTTTGTTGATGAGTTATTTTCCTGCTTGTTGTTTTTCACTGTTCGTTTTTCTGTAGATGGGGAATAAAAATGTTTATGTTAGTTATATTTCAGATATGTTTTAATATGTTTGTATTAGAATTTTGTCACCACTTAAACTATACTTACTTTTTTTAGTAGATGAATTTAATTTGGTGGATGTTTTTGTAGATGCAGGGGCCGATTCCGATCTGGGTCGGAAAACTCTCCGACCGAGCCGGATCCGGAGAGGTTTCCGACCGAGCCGGACTCCTGCAGTCCGACCGAGCGAAGTACGATGCGGCCGCATGCTGCCGGACTCGGTTCGGTCGGACTCCCATTGAAGTCAATGGGAGCCGGTCGTACCGACGCGTACATGGGCTACAGTGACTCAATGGGTACGTCGCAAACAAGTGCGCCCCCTACAGTGTGTACGCGTCGGTGCAACTCGCACAGCCACATGCATGTTTAGGGGGAACCTTGGGTCCCCCTGTGTTCGACTCGTATGGCTACGGGTGCAGGGGGGTCCAGCACGGACCCCCCAAGTCCGGCTCTGGGAGCTTTTTCGAGCCGGACGCTCCGACTCGATCCGGCTGTCCGACGCGTCCATCGTACTGTCTCGGTCGTAAAGCGTCTCAATTGCGCGCCGCGGAATCGGAGTGCGAGCGAGTCGGAGCCGAGCAGGTCGGACACGGAAATGAGTCGGTCGGCGATTTCGCGTTCACTCGCATCGTACTTGCTTGCTCGGACAACTGTACGAATCGGTCGCAAACAAAGCCTCCGACTCGGATCCGGTAAAGCGAATCCGATTCGGAGCCCCTACAGACCGAAGATCGGAATCGACCCCGCAGATTTGTCAAAGCTGTGAAGATAAATGCATTTATTAGTTATGTTATTTAATTTTAAATATGTGACACAATCAGAGTATTTTACTTTCTTTATAGTTAAAGTTGCATAATCCATAGTACATTTTTTTATCATGTAGAGTTAAATAAGGTATTTAGGGGCCCATTACGATGGCGGGCGGAAGCACAACCGCCGTGCTGGCGGATGCAAAACCACCAGTTACCGCCGGCACGCAGCAGTCCACACGCCCGCCCAATTACGATGCGAAAAGCAGGCCAAACACCGCCGGCAAGCCAGCAACACCGTCCGCCATCAAAGTGCGCCCGCACACGTAGCGGCGCAGCCCAACTGACACACACCGTCCGACGAAACACGTCCCGCCCGGCGCATAAATTACGATGCCGCAAACAAACGGCTCCCACGGCAAAGAGACACCGCACGTGAAAGAGAGGCGGAAACACGGACGCCGAGCACGGACAACGAAGAAGCGGCACCCCGGGCATGAATCCAGCACTGCAGGCCCTTCCCATGCTTCTGCTGATGCACCACCAAGGACGCAACGTACCGCGGAGACGCAGGTAGGCACACACACAACAAGTGCACGCAAACAGCGCACACAGTGCAAGGGCGGAAAAAGCGGACAACCCCCCACCAGCGCGTGTACACTACACATCCACCATTGCATCCACATATGACACACAGGCCAAATCCTAACATCGCAGAACACATGTGTACACACCACCTGGGACTAGGAACCAACCACCCCGTCACGGCCCCAAAGCGCCGATGACGCCGCCACACATGCGCACAACGCAGAGGCCAACCGCAGCGCCATGCATGCGTCGCACACAGACACAGGGACACAACCAAGCAGCACACACATCAGCCCCACCCCGAACGCACATGACACGTGACAGGCCGGCCACAGACATGTCCCCAACGCCCAATTCACGGACAACACCCAACGCCACACAACCGACGCACACATGTCAGTGAAGACACGCAACTGCAGGACACACCCCAGTGTAACAAACATGGCGTAGCACACAGCGGCGGCAACACCAACTAGGAGAAGCAGGGCCCCTTCGGGAAGAGGAACGCCAGTACCACACTGAAAAACCCATACCACCCTGCACATATGAACAAGACACATGAAACGGAACACCAAAGAGCCCGGGGACCGACAACAGGTGGCCCAAGAATTACATCCACACACAAGGCCCAACGCAGAGCGGAAAGGCAGCCTGCCGCCCACACAAGGGAGAGCAGACAGCACTGAATGACCTTCCATTCCAACACCGAAACCACAGCCCTACGACAGAAGCCGGTGAATACAGCCATTGTCCAAGAATAGACCAACACAGGCATGCCGAGGAGACCGACCACAGGGCAGATAGCGCATATCACAGAAGCACACAACGGACGGGGAAGAAAGAAGAAAACACTCCCCCATGTCGGCCACATGCAAGTTAATTGGAAGGAGTCACACAGCACCGACCTTGAACTGTCTGAGAAGCATGTGGGAAGAGGGCCCGTGTCCTCCAAACAAGCCAACAGAACACAAGTCCTGTCTCCCCACGACTACACAGAGCTCACAGCAACCCCGGAGCGTGCACATTGCAGACTGCACACACAGCCGGAGCACGCCACCTCTACGAACCGCTGCGAAATGGCAACCGCAACACACCTACCCAACTACGCCGAAGAGCTCAAGCTGTACCAAACCAACACGATACATACATTGGGATGCGATCTCCTGTCCCTGCTGAACGTAAGTTACCGACTGACTTACCGCATCACATTGTTCAGCTGCGTCATGCCCGTCTTCTACTGTCGGAGGTGTCCCTACCAGCATCCCGTCGAGATATGCCTCTCCAACCCGGCATGTCTGAAGGCGGACCTGCTACCACTACTCCTCCCTCTGGACGCACACGACAGGGCCTGCTCTGCCTATGGGGGCATGGCGTATGTGGCCAACATCGCACGCGCACTGAAATGGAACCACTGTGCCTCCACACGACGGATCATCGAGAACAGCTACATCGAATGTCACCCAGCATGCCCCATCATGGTCCTCCAAGGGACAACCTACGAACAACACCTTGACAGCCACCATCCGCTTCATTGGCTGGCAAACATGTACACCACCAATGACATGGAAGCCCTGCTGGACGGCATCGCATACCTGACAACCTGTAAATACGTCGGACCACAACGCAGGTTCCCCGAGTGACCTATGAAGTCCAACCCCGCACCCATGCTCAGCTTCCGCACGGACTGGCCAGTCACCACCACAACAGCCATACCAAACGACCGGCAACTGTAACCACACCATCAACGACATCGCCATGACATCGGATATGACCGGGACATGCACACTGTTCCCCATCACATCCAGGAACACCGCATGCATCGTGGGAGGCAGTGGCATGGGCTCTGTGCATCGCACCCACATGGACGGAACTGCACGAACAACCAGGACACGACATGGATCCAGCGCACATGGACACACACACCGCTCAGTGGACATGAATAGGTCGCCTGGAGTCTGTGGGTGCTGCACCCCTCCCACCCCCGCCCCGGGAATCCCATACCAGGACCTTTGCATGGACGACAAGTGCATACAACAACAACACGACCCCAGTGACTGTGACATGTCCAGTAACCACCACAGTGCAACAACAAGTGGCACGCCGCTGCATGCACGCAAGCACATGCCCTGATGTCATCTCACATGCACGCGTGCATGAGGAACAACCGCAGCAAACCTGTCACATGGAACTGAGATGGACTGTGCCCATGATGCCGAGCGGTCTGGTAGGCTACATGTATACCGTCTGTGTCAAAGTCCGCAGCTCCGCAGCTATACGTAAATGTACATTAGCACAGCCTTGGCCAAGCAGATGTAACCCCACACCCTATCCCATTTGTTATCATGCTCAGTATATCCTCAACATGTATTCCGCTGCCAGTAGTGTCCACTATACTGCATCACAGAGGACAGAAGACTCAATATAATGTTTGAAACCAGAACTGTCTCCGCTGACTCATTTCACAAGTACGAATGAGAGAGGATGAGAGTATGTGAAGTACACGGCAGTCGTGACATGACCATGTAGTCCACTGGTATTGGATGTCAACGCAAATGAGTAGCACTACTGTGGAAGACACACATGTGTCGTGTGAAGTCGTATGGACGCAGTGCTCAGGTGGGTGGGTGCGACGGGTAGATGCGCACATGCCAAGTTGGAGCACGCCGTGTTGGGAGGGGTCATGAACAGTACACCACCGCTTCCCTGGGCATTGTGAGAGGACACCTGTCGGGGGGAGTGAACACGTGTGTGCACAGCAGCCGGGCACACGTACAAAGCGGTACCAGGCGCACCTCAGCCCACCCTCTGTGGACAAGCTGGATCCTGTTGTGCGCCCGCCATGCCCCTTGACAAGGCACACACAGCCCCAGTCGACCAGGTGTAACCCCAACATAGTCAATCCGCACAGGCGATACAGGGCACGGGATGGCAGTGGAGCATGGTGTGTGAGAGGTCTCCTCGCGCTCCTCCTGGTCATATCACGCAGGCAGTAGAACCTCAACGTCTAGCATGGCACAAGTCAAATGGAAGTGTAGGGGGGACGCACCACAGCACGAGCAGCACTGACGTCACGGGAGGTGGCTCGCACCATCCCATCCATTGCCCATCATACCAACCACGCCACATGCCATTGCGACTAAGTGCAAGCGCGTGCGCCACCACCCCCGAGCCCTCCCCAGAGAGGCCAAAGAGTGAATGTGTGGGCCATCAGCCACAGACGGACGCGGCCTGGCCGCAAGGGCAGCCACAGCCACTGGGTGTCGCAGGTGGCGGATCCGGAAGGCGAAGACTGTGATGCATAGTCCATGCAGGCCGGGTCTCCATTTGGGGCACCACGCAGGTGGACGGCGTCCCGCCACACATCATACCCTGGACCCACACATACACTCCTTGCCCTCTCTGGTGCGAGCTTGGGGCTGCCTGTGCAAGCGCTAGCCTCGCAGGTGAGCATGCATATTGGGGGGCGAGGGAGGACATGAGGGCTGGGGCGAAGATGACTGTATCACTGTCAGTTAGTACAAGGGATGACCCAGATGTGGAAAGGAAGAGACGTGTCCCGTGTGTACTGCAACTAGTCGCCAATCCAACTACCCCCCATGTCCGGAATGTAAGCCCGCACCTAGGCCCGCCCATCCGCCACATCGAACATACCACCAGCACGACAACCTTCCCATTCGAAACACTGACTGGGGGTGGCGACCAGTGAACAATCATGTGTAGCCTACCCACGCGTACATGTGGGCCCTCCATGATCCATGTCACCTGCGGCAAAGACATGACATGCGCAATGAGGGAAGTGAGGAGAGCTGTCCGCCCCACGCACAGAAGGTGCATCAGCTCCACAGACCCAGCAGCGAGTCCAGCAGGGGTCACATGTGCAGGGGCAGCTGTGCCTGGTGTGAAGGCACATGCATATAGACAGCACATCGACCAATGTGTAGTCTGCCCACATCCACAGTCCATCATCATGCGGACATAGGAATCGAACACAGGGCAACACATCTTAGTTGGTGCACCCACCGTGACCAACAATGCGCAATCATCGACGTACCCGCCCTGTGCATGGCCCCCCACCCAACGGAGGCACATCCAGTGCCACCATCCCACACACACAAGCCTTCCACGGAACATGCTGTGTCCAATGGTCAGTACAGAGTCAGCGCCCATCTGGTGGATCCTGAACAGGAGACACATGCACACACATGCCAGCTCCCACTATGTACGTCTGCCACCTGGCACGTGCAATGTAACCTCTCACCTGTGACTGCAAGCACACAGCCGTCTTGGCATGGGGCTGTCAATGTGGACACCAGTCAATGTTTCGGGAGCTGTGATCCGTACAGTGCTGTACATAGGGTGCAGTGCTGACACCTACTACTGTCTCATATCCCCTGCGTGCCACAGGTCCCACTTGTATTGGCCGCTCAGCCCGTGCCCACATCGTCGTCGTCGTGTGCCATACTCATCCAGCCTCGGAAGCAGTTCCATGCTCAGCAGACACTCATGTTGCCGTGGCGTTGCCGCTTGACGAATATGCAGTCAGTCCCCATCAGCACGCCCCGCAAGTCATTGGGGCCTAGATCACCATGTGCATGCACATGGCAGTGGTATGTCTCACTTGCCATTGCCATTGTTGGGAGACCTGTGTAAGTGTATTGTGGCCGTGCCGTCCCAGCTTGACAGCTGGGCTGTGGCTCATGTGCTTGCTCAGTCATGTCAGTGATGTGTATGCGAAATTACTATGTGCCGTGTTGCTTTGACATGTGTCCTCTGCCATTTAACCCAGGCGGAGACCGAACATTGACCGCCCATACCAATTGCTGGCGGACATGGACGATACAGAGGTAATCAGGAAGTTTCGGCTGGACAGGCCAACTCTGCATCGACTGTGTGCCATGTTAGAGCCCCATCTCCGTCCCCGCAGGGTGTATCCGACTGCTGTCACCCCCACGGCTAAGGTGATGGCCGCCATGCATTTCTTCGCCACTGGGTCATTCCAGCACACAGTGGGCAGTGGAGGAGGGATGTCCCAGCCCATGTTCAGCAAGGTGCTGAGGGATGTACTGGCAGCCATGATGCTGTACCGGAACAGGTACATCCGCTTCCCCAGGGCTCGTGAATTGGCGGCAGTGAAGGGTGCATTCTATGCCCTTGGCAGAATCCCACACGTCGTGGGAGCCATTGACTGCACTCATGTTGGCCTTGTTCCACCACAGGCCACTGAGCACCTGTACCGCAACAGGAAGCACACGCACTCCCTGAATGTGCAAGTGGTGTGCCTTGCGGACATGGTGATCACCCACGTGTGTGCCAAGTTTCCAGGCTCGGCCCATGACGCACACATAATGCGCAACAGCATCTTGCCACGACTGATGGCCAATCTGCAACAGGATCGTGCCTGTATTGTCGGTGAGTATGTGGAGTGGTGTAGCGTGCTGGTTGTGCGATGCTGTCCCCTGTCCAGTTGGAATAGCTACGGTTCTCTGTGTCCCTCACACCCAGGTGACTCTGCGTACCCGAATGGGGCATGGCTGCTCAGTCCATTGAGGAATCCTCGCACCCCAGCAGACGATCGATACAATGAGGCACATGGGAGGACCAGACGTGTGGTCGAGCGTACCTTTGGCCTCCTCAAGTCCAGGTTCAGGTGCCTGGACCGCACCGGGGTGCACTGGCGTACTCCCCACAGAAGGTGTGCCAGATAGTGGTGGCGTGCTGCATGCTGCACAATCTGGCCATTCGGAAGCAGATCCCCTCATTGTGGATGACGGAGATCAACCAGGGCCCCAGCCCGCAGACCAGGACAGCTCGAGTGAGGTGGACAGCGGAGAGGAGGAAGCTGGGAATGTGCGCCAGCAGCTCATCGCCCGCTACTTCACTTGACGGTGAGTGTCCATGTACGACGGATGATGTGTCTGTATCTATGCAGGTGTGTGTGTGCTGTGTCAGGGTGGCCGTATGTTCACTGCGTGCAGTGTGTCAACGCTCCATGGCCAGGGTAGTATGCCACTGTTGGTGACTGTGGCATTGTGCCCTATTGCTCTGTGCGATGTGTGTACATTGCTTGTAGTTGTTGACATGTACTGTGTGATGGGTGTGTGACACACTCATTGAATGTGCTCCTGTTCTGTCTCCCACCCCTAGGTCCCTACAGGCCCTCCGGATTCCATTGCCATGCCACGCATCAGGTGCCCTTCCGCCCAAGGTGGCCGTTGTATTCCGTACAAATAAAACACAGGGCACAAACAGCAGTTAGTGAAAAAGGTGCATTTATTCCAAACTGTGACATGTGATTGTGTGTAAGGTGATGACAAAAGTGGTGCGTGCAGTGACAATGAGCTGTCGGTCATGGCTGCGTGATGATCAGGGTGTACCCACTGGTTCTATGTCCATAGTCCAACACACACATGCCATCCAGATGGCTGTGTGGAGTGGGATCGTAGAGCAAGTCAATGCAGTGGCTGGTCAAGGAAGGCTGGCGGAAGGCTGGCTGGCTGCCTCACTTGCGACTGGAGCGTGCGAAGTCCTCCCGGGAGATCTGTTTCCTCTTCGGACGGCCCCTTCCACGTTTGGGAGGGGGGTGTGTGGTGGCGACCTGCTGGTGGTGGGTGAGGTGTGCTCACTGGCTGTGGACGCAGGGGAAGTGGACACTGCTGGCCGACCCTGCGCCCTAGCAGGTGGTGGCGGAGGTGGTGTTGCTGGCCTTGCCTGTGACCCCACCGCCACCACCAGCTGGCCCATGAGGTCCACGAGTTGGTCCATACGGGACACGAATTGGCCCATATGGGCGTCCATGGACCTCAGCACCCCCAGCACCTCCCGCGTGTCAGTAGCAGACCTGGCCCATTGTCCTTGGGCCTCTTCATAGGCCCCAAGGACTCTGGCCATTTGAGGCAGGGCATGGCTCCCAGGGGAGGCTGGCGTTTCCCTGACCCTGCTCCTCCTACCAGTCCTGCTGCCACCGGCCTGCCCACTAGCCACATTGCTCACCACGGTCCTCGCTGTGGCTCCCAGGGTGGATCCAGTCGGCCGGGCCACCACCTGCGCTGGGGCTGGTGCCAGCGAAGACGTGGTGGTGGTGGAGGCGGTGGTGGTCGGTGCGGCGATGGTGGCGGTTGCGGCAGTGGTAGTGGCCGCAATGACCGTGGGTGTGGCCACAACAACAGTGGCAGCAGGGGACTGGGACTGTTCAGCATCCCTGGATGATGGGTTGGTGGGTAGGAGGGGTCCTGGGGAGCGGCTGGGCCCTGCCACGCCAGATGGGCCAGCTTGGTGGTCCGTGTCCGAAGAGGTGGACAGATCCTCCAGATCCGTGTGTCCTCGTTGGGGGCTTGTAGGCTGGCTGTGCTGGCTGCTGTCTCCATCCCCAGCGTCCAGCAGTTCGTCACCTGTGGAGAGAATGAGATTTGTTATTGTGTTGCACCTGGCGAAGTATGTATTAGTCGTCTGACATTGGCAGTTCGTGCAATCTCGTACATGGGTTTCCCGGAGGCGAGTGTGTGGCTGTGGCATCTGTAGTTGTGTGTGCTAGGCAATGGGACTGTGTGCTGTGCACATGTGGCATGGGACGGATTGGCCATGCCGATGGGTGTGTTGCTTTGCCCCTACTCATTGTGACTCTGGTGTATGCGGGCTCCTGGCCCATCCTGGGTCTGGTTTGTACTTTGCTTTTGGAGTTCAAATGGAACGCTTAGGAACGCATATGGCAACATGGGGGCCATGCCCCAGATTCGCATTTGGGATGGAATATGCTTTGGGGTTCAAATGGAACGCTTAGGAAAGCATATGGCAACATGGGGGCCATGCCCCAAATTCGCATTTGGGAGGGGATATGCTTTTGGGGTACATGCTGTGAGCCATGGGTGCCGAACGTGACATGTGTTGTGGCAGCATGACAGTGCATGGTCTGAGGTGTGTGCATGCCTGACATGCCCTGCATATTTGCTGTCTGTTGTGGTTACTGGACATGGCATTGGACGCATCGTTATGAGTGAGTGATAGTTGTGTGCCAGCCAACGTATTGCAGTTGTCCCATCTCCTTGGTGTGCGTGCTGCCCTGTGCCATGTGCATCACTGCAGTGCTCGGGGGGGTGTGGCCCATGTTGTGTGTTGTTGCTCACAGTGTGTCGTGCGCTTAATTGACTTCTGGCACATGGTTGGTCATGGGCATGTGTCTTAGCGTGACTGCTGTATGTGTGGCAGCTGTGCGGATGACATGCCTTTCATGTGACTGGGGCTGACGGATGGGATGGATGGTATGTTGTATGTGCATGGTGTGTCTGTGAGTTTGATGGGTTCAGTGGTGTTCGTGTGCATTTCTGTTGTTCCGCTCTGTTGCGTCTAGTGTTGTTTGTCTTACATAGGCGTAGTTGTGGGGTGTGGGGTTGACAGGCAGTGGGGGCTACATGGACAGGACTTCAATGGTGTTTCGGTCGTGTGTGATGAGTTGCACAGTGGCTGCCGTGTGGGACTATATTCAGTGTGGCTTGTGCATGCAGACGTGGCTCCTTGGGTGTTGCTATGTCTGTGATGGGTCATGTGGGGTGTGAGTCTGCTGTTCATGTCCGTGTGCACATTGTTCACTTGTTCGTGACGGTGGGCGGTGCTGCGTGTCCGTGTGCTACGTGACATGTCCCATGTGTTGGTGGTGTTATGGTCCTCATGCCTCCAGTAATCCAGCCCTGTCCAGTTTCCCACCTGCAAGTTGTTCGTGCGTGCACTGTACTGGATGCCACATGGCTCTAAGCGGGGGGTGCTCCATGTTGCAGGTCTGTGGGGGTGGGGGGTGTAGTGGGTCGTGGGGGTGGCTGTACACCCACTGACACCGATTGCTGTGGACCGTGATGTCTGCCTTTCGGCTGTCGTTGTGCACTGCGGTGGCTGACACGTGGCTGTGGGGTGTGGGGGATGCTCCTCCTTGCTGTGCTGTGGGACTGGGGCCTGGTGTGTGTTGTACTTGGCTGTCCACCGTCCCACCCACTGCACTTTGTGTTCCTGCCACTTACCTGTTACTTGTCGGTTAGTGCAGCTGTGGCGGACACATGGGTGTGGTGGGTGCTCGTTGTGGCGCTTCTGGCATATTTGGGGACCTGTTGGTGGTTACGTGGCTGGCTTAGTGTACACATGTCCCCACGCATCTTACAGTTGTTCGGGTTTGGGCTGTGTGTGGTAGTGTCTGTTGCATGTGCGTGTGATGTGTTGTGTATTGTGTGCTGGACATGGGGGTGTTTGTCCCTGGGAGCTGTGGCATGGTAGTTGCGCATGTGAGTACATAGCGGTGTGCTGGTATACATTAGTTTGTACTTACCAGCCTCCACTCCCCTGCTAATCCGGCGAGGATCTCCGGATGGATTACGACTCGCACCTTCTCCTCCCACGCTTTGAAGGTCTTAAAGAGCGCGGGATTCCCTCCGCCAGTGACGGCAGCCAGCTCTCTGTTTTTGCCCTCCTTCTTCTTGACCAGGCTCTTTACGTCATTCCAACGTTTGTTAATTTCTACTCTGTTCCTGGGCAGGGTCCCGACTGCATTGACCTGGTCTACGATCCGGTTCCACATTCTGTTTCTGGTGGCTAGTGGTGTGTGCTGGACCATGTTCCCATAGATTTGTGGGTGCACCTTGATGATCTCGTCGACCATGACCGTCAGCTCCATGGGCGTGAACTTGGGCATCCTTTGTGGTGCCATGGTGTTTGTGGTGCTGGTGCGGTGTGTGTTGTGTAATGTGCAGGGGGTTTGTGGTGCCGGTGTTTGGTGGTGGTGGTGGTGGTTGTGATGTGTGCGTTTCTGTGGTGTGCTGCTGTCCTTGCTGTGTCACTGTGTCCTCTCCTCTCCTCTCTGGTTTGCAATGTAGCAAGGGGTTGTGGTCTGTGGGAGTGCTGCTTTTGTACTCACCTATGTGGGTGTGTCCTCATGGTCTGTTGTTTTCAGGTGTGTTGTGTCTGGGGTTCTGGCCTTTGTATTTTTTGTTTGTCCGGGGGGTGTTTTCGGGATGTGTACTGTGCTTGTGTATTTGTGTGTGCCTTGCTGTGTGGACTTGTTGGCCATGTTGTGTGCTATTGGTTTTGTGTGCGGATGGTTTCTGTGCAGGTACGTGGGCGCCATGGCTTCTGCCGTGTCGATTCTCATCGGCGTTGTTTGCGCTGGCGGGCGGTATATTTGTTGTTTTTCCGCGCTCATGGCGGTGCGATCGTAATTTCACGTGCGGTGTGTCGGCCGTGTGGGCGGGCGGTTTTGTGTTGTTGTGCGTGTTTCCGTCCGTGGCGGGCGGTTTGACTCCGACTCGGACGATGGCGGGCGGTATTTTGTGTGATTTTTCGCCGATGGCGGTTTTCGGTTTGTGTACTCATAATGGCGTGGTCGGTGTTCAGGCGGTGTGTGCGGGCGGATCTTTGCCGCTTCCATGCCTGGCGGATTTTTACGCCGGGTATCGTAATGAGCCCCTTAGTAACATTTTTGTTTTATCTTTCTTGGTGTGGATGTTTGCAACTTTAGTTTAATTTAAAAAGAGGGGAACATTTTATTATTTAAGTTATTTAAGTTAAGTAGGTTTAGTTATTTATAAATTGTAAAAAAGTGTTGTTTTTTCTCTCTTGTAAAGTAGCTTTCTCCCTCCGTGTTTGGCCGATAAACGGTAAATTTGTGTTAGTTAATTGTTTGTTTTTATAGTGTTTAGTCAATTAGTTTACAATTTTTATTTGTTAGTGCTCTTTTAGTTTAAATTCATTGGTTGAGATAAGTTATTTGAATTTTTTAGCAGTTACTTTTTAATTAGGTAAATATGTGTGTTGTTTTTTATTTATGTTTACAAAATATTATTTGTTGTAGTTTTTTTAATATAAATGTTAATATTGTTAATTACTAATATTTATAGTTGTATATTATATATATTTAGGGGCCCATTACGATACCGAGGCGTAAATAAATCCGCCAGGCATGGAAGCGGCAAAAATCCGCCCGCACACACCGCCTGAACACCGACCACGCCATTACGATTACACAAACCGAAAACCGCCATCGGCGGAAAAACACACAAAATACCGCCCGCCATCGTCCGAGTCGGAGTCAAACCGCCCGCCACGGACGGAAACACGCACGACAACACAAAACCGCCCGCCCACACGGCCGACACACCGCACGTGAAATTACGATCGCACCGCCATGAGCGCGGAAAAACCACAAATATACCGCCCGCCAGCGCAAACAACGCCGATGAGAATCGACACGGCAGAAGCCATGGCGCCAACGTACCTGCACAGAAACCATCCGCACACAAAACCAATAGCACACAACATGGCCAACAAGTCCACACAGCAAGGCACGCACAAATACACAAGCACAGTACACATCCCGAAAACACCCCCGGACAAACAAAAAATACAAAAGGCCAGAACCCCAGACACAACACACCTGAAAACAACAGACCATGAGGACACACCCACATAGGTGAGTACAAAAGCAGCACTCCCACAGACCACAACCCCTTGCTACATTGCAAACCAGAGAGGAGAGGAGAGGACACAGTGACACAGCAAGGACAGCAGCACACCACAGAAACGCACACATCACTACCACCACCACCACACCACCACCACCACCACCACCAAACACCACCACCACCACCACCACCACCACCACCACCACCCCGGCACCACAAACCCCCTGCACATTACACAACACACACCGCACCAGCACCACAAACACCATGGCACCACAAAGGATGCCCAAGTTCACGCCTCATGGAGCTGACGGTCATGGTCGACGAGATCATCAAGGTGTACCCACAAATCTATGGGAACATGGTCCAGCACACACCACTAGCCACCAGAAACAGAATGTGGAACCGGATCGTAGACCAGGTCAATGCAGTCGGGACCCTGCCCAGGAACAGAGTCGAGATTAACAAACGTTGGAATGACGTCAAGAGCCTGGTCAAGAAGAAGGAGGGCAAAAACAGAGAGCTGGCTGCCGTCACTGGCGGAGGGAATCCCGCGCTCTTTAAGACCTTCAAAGCGTGGGAGGAGAAGGTGCGAGTCGTAATACATCCGGAGATCCTCGCCGGATTAGCAGGGGAGTGGAGGCTGGTAAGTACAAACTCAATGTACTCATGCGCAACTACCATGCCACAGCTCCCAGGGACAAACACCCCCATGTCCAGCACACAATACACAACACATCACACACACATGCAACAGACACTACCACACACAGCCCAAACCGAACAACTGTAAGATGCGTGGGGACATGTGTACACTCAGCCAGCCACGTAACCACCAACAGGTCCCCAAATATGCCAGAAGCGCCACAACGAGCACCCACCACACCCATGTGTCCGCCACAGCTGCACTAACCGACAAGTAACAGGTAAGTGGCAGGAACACAAAGTGCAGTGGGTGGGAGGGTGGACAGCCCAAGTACAACACACACCAGGCCCCAGTCCCACAGCACAGCAAGGAGGAGCATCCCCCACACCCCACAGCCACGTGTCAGCCACCGCAGTGCACAACGACAGCCGAAAGGCAGACATCATGGTCCACAGCAATCGGTGTCAGTGGGTGTCCAGCCACCCCCACGACCCACAACACCCCCCACCCCCACAGACCTGCAACATGGAGCACCCCCCGCTTAGAGCCATGTGGCATCCAGTACAGTGCACGCACGAACAACTTGCAGGTGGGAAACTGGACAGGGCTGGATTACTGGAGGCATGAGGACCATGACACGACCAACACATGGGACATGTCACGTAGCAGACGAACACGCAGCACCGCCCACCGTCACGAACAAGTGAACAATGTGCACACGGACATGAACAACAGACTCACACCCCACATGACCCATCACAGACATAGCAACACCCAAGGAGCCACGTCTGCATGCACAAGCCACACTGAATATAGTCCCACACGGCAGCCACTGTGCAACTCATCACACACAACCAAAACACCATTGAAGTCCTGTCCATGTAGCCCCTACTGCCTGTCAACCACACACCCCACAACTACGCCTATGTAAGACAAACAACACTAGACGCAACAGAGCGGAACAACAGAAATGCACACGAACACCACTGAACCCATCAAATTCACAGACACACCATGCACATACAACATACCATCCATCCCATCCGTCAGCCCCAGTCTCATGAAAGGCATGTCATCCGCACAGCTGCCACACATACAGCAGTCACGCTAAGACACATGCCCATGACCAACCATGTGCCAGAAGTCAATTAAGCGCACGACACACTGTGAGCAACAACACACAACATGGGCCACACCCCCCCGAGCACTGCAGTGATGCACATGGCACAGGGCAGCACGCACACCAAGGAGATGGGACAACTGCAATACGTTGGCTGGCACACAACTATCACTCACTCATAACGATGCGTCCAATGCCATGTCCAGTAATCACGACAGACAGCAAATATGCAGGCCATGTCAAGCATGCACACACCTCAAACCATGCACTGTCATGCTGCCACAACACATGTCACGTTCGGCACCCATGGCTCACAGCATGTACCCCAAAAGCATATCCCCTCCCAAATGCGAATCTGGGGCATGGCCCCCATGTTGCCATATGCGTTCCTAAGCGTTCCATTTGAACCCCAAAAGCATATCCCCTCCCAAATGCGAATCTGGGGCATGGCCCCCATGTTGCCATATGCGTTCCTAAGCGTTCCATGTGAACCCCAAAAGCAAAGTACAAACCAGACCCAGGATGGGCCAGGAGCCCGCATACACCAGAGTCACAATGAGTAGGGGCACAGCAACACACCCATCGGCATGGCCAATCCGTCCCATGCCACATGTGCACAGCACACAGTCCCATTGCCTAGCACACACAACTACAGATGCCACAGCCACACACTCGCCTCCGGGAAACCCATGTACGAGATTGCACGAACTGCCAATGTCAGACGACAAATACATACTTCGCCAGGTGCAACACAATAACAAATCTCATTCTCTCCACAGGTGACGAACTGCCGGATGCTGGGGATGGAGACAGCAGCCAGCACAGCCAGCCCACAAGCCCCCAACGAGGACACACGGATCTGGAGGATCTGTCATCCTCTTCGGACATGGACCACCAAGCAGGCCCATCTGGCGTGGCAGGGCCCAGCCGCTCCCCAGGACCCCTCCTACCCACCAACCCATCATCCAGGGATGCTGAACAGTCCCAGCCCCCTGCTGCCACTGTCGTTGCGGCCACACCCACGGTCATTGCGGCCACTACCACTGCCGCAACCGCCACCATCGCCGCACCGACCACCACCGCCACCACCACCACCACGTCTTCGCTGGCACCAGCCCCAGCGCAGGTGGTGGCCCGGCCGACTGGATCCACCCTGGGAGCCACAGCGAGGACCGTGGTGAGCAATGTGGCTAGTGGGCAGGCCGGTGGCAGCAGGACTGGTAGGAGGAGCAGGGTCAGGGAAACGCCAGCCTCCCCTGGGAGCCATGCCCTGCCTCAAATGGCCAGAGTCCTTGGGGCCTATGAGGAGGCCCAAGGACAATGGGCCAGGTCTGCTACAGACACGCGGGAGGTGCTGGGGGTGCTGAGGTCCATGGACGCCCATATGGGCCAATTCGTGTCCCGTATGGACCAACTCGTGGACCTCATGGGCTAGCTGGTGGTGGCGGTGGGGTCACAGGCAAGGCCAGCAACACCACCTCCGCCACCACCTGCTAGGGCGCAGGGTCTGGCAGCAGTGTCCACTTCCCCTGCGTCCACAGCCAGTGAGCACACCTCACCCACCACCAGCAGGTCGCCACCACACACCCCCCTCCCAAACGTGGAAGGGGCCGTCCGAAGAGGAAACAGATCTCCCGGGAGGACTTCGCACGCTCCAGTCGCAAGTGAGGCAGCCAGCCAGCCTTCCGCCAGCCTTCCTTGACCAGCCACTGCATTGACTTGCTCTACGATCCCACTCCACACAGCCATCTGGATGGCATGTGTGTGTTGGACTATGGACATAGAACCAGTGGGTACACCCTGAGCTTCACGCAGCCATGACCGACAGCTCATTGTCACTGCACGCACCACTTTTGTCATCACCTTACACACAATCACATGTCACAGTTTGGAATAAATGCACCTTTTTCACTAACTGCTGTTTGTGCCCTGTGTTTTATTTGTACGGAATACAACGGCAACCTATAATCACGTTTTTCTTTTTCAATTTGTTTGCAGGTTATTGACCTGAGAGTGTGGTATGTAGTGTTCACTTACCACGCTGTGTAGATAGTATTGACAATTGGTCCTGAAGAATTGCCTTGATCCCCTGACACACAGGGCATGAAACATGTTGACCGACTGGAGAGTAGGGCTCATACAGCTTGATACCTTGTATCCAGTTCTCCGCCACTCTCTTTATAATTTTTAATTAGGCAGTTTACCTTCCTGAATAAATCACTGTTAGGACTAACTGACTTATTTTAACTCACTTCCCTCCCACATCTACACTCACTAGGCCCCTTACCCCCACTGCACCCAACGGCAGGAATAAAAGATCCCCGCTAAAGAGCCCCGTACTGGGTGCCCGTCAGGTATTGCAGCGCCCGACCTGACGAGGGGCAGGCTCATATGATGAAGCATGACACCTAGCTTGCTAGGTGTGTGAAGCCCTAGTTCCGACAAGGGGATCTCCCTTTTCATCTCCAGTGTGGGGCCACCAATTTTCCCCCCACCCCTAGTATCTCCCTGTTCTGTCTCTTGGACTTAGAGGAACTCCATATCCTTCGTGCATATAATAGGGTGTGGGGTAACATCTGCTTGGCCAAGGCTGTGGCCTAATGTACATTTACGTATAGCTGCGGAGCTGCGGACTTTGACACAGACGGTATACATGTAGCCTACCAGACCGCTCGGCATCATGGGCACAGTCCATCTCAGTTCCATGTGACAGGTTTGCTGCGGTTGTTCCTCATGCACGCGTGCATGTGAGATGACATCCAGGGCATGTGCTTGCGTGCATGCAGCGGCGTGCCACTTGTTGTTGCACTGTGGTGGTTACTGGACATGTCACAGTCACTGGGGTCGTGTTGTTGTTGTATGCACTTGTCGTCCATGCAAAGGTCCTGGTATGGGATTCCCGGGGCGGGGGTGGGAGGGGTGCAGCACCCACAGACTCCAGGCGACCTATTCATGTCCACTGAGCGGTGTGTGTGTCCATGGGCACTGGATCCATGTCGTGTCCTGGTTGTTCGTGCAGTTCCGTCCATGTGGGTGCGATACACAGAGCCCATGCCACTGCCTCCCACGATGCATGCGGTGTTCCTGGATGTGATGGGGAACAGTGTGCATGTCCCGGTCATATCCGATGTCATGGCGATGTCGTTGATGGTGTGGTTACAGTTGCCGGTCATTTGGTATGGCTGTTGTGGTGGTGACTGGCCAGTCCGTGCGGAAGCTGAGCATGGGTGCGGGGTTGGACTTCATAGGTCACTCGGGGAACCTGCGTTGTAGTCCGACGTATTTACAGGTTGTCAGGTATGCGATGCCGTCCAGCAGGGCTTCCATGTCATTGGTGGTGTACATGTTTGCCAGCCAATGAAGCGGATGGTGGCTGTCAAGGTGTTGTTCGTAAGTTGTCCCTTGGAGGACCATGATGGGGCATGCTGGGTGACATTCGATGTAGCTGTTCTCGATGATCCGTCGTGTGGAGGCACAGTGGTCCCATTTCAGTGCGCGTGCGATGTTGGCCACATACGCCATGCCCCCATAGGCAGAGCAGGCCCTGTCGTGTGCGTCCAGAGGGAGGAGTAGTGGTAGCAGGTCCGCCTTCAGACATGCCGGGTTGGAGAGGCATATCTCGACGGGATGCTGGTAGGGACACCTCCGACAGTAGAAGACGGGCATGACGCAGCTGAACAATGTGATGCGGTAAGTCAGTCGGTAACTTACGTTCAGCAGGGACAGGAGATCGCATCCCAATGTATGTATCGTGTTGGTTTTGTACAGCTTGAGCTGTTCGGCGTAGTTGGGTAGGTGTGTTGCGGTTGCCATTTCGCAGCGGTTCGTTGAGGTGGCGTGCTCCGGCTGTGTGTGCAGTCTGCAATGTGCACGCTCCGGGGTTGCTGTGGGCTCTGTGTAGTCGTAGGGAGACAGGACTTGTGTTCTGTTGGCTTGTTTGGAGGACACGGGCCCTCTTCCCACATGCTTCTCAGACAGTTCAAGGTCAGTGCTGTGTGACTCCTTCCAATTAACTTGCATGTGGCCGACATGGGGAGTGTTTTCTTCTTTCTTCCCCGTCCGTTGTGTGCTTCTGTGATATGCGCTATCTGCCCTGTGGTCGGTCTCCTCGGCATGCCTGTGTTGGTCTATTCTTGGACAATGGCTGTATTCACCGGCTTCTGTCGTAGGGCTGTGGTTTCGGAGTTGGAATGGAAGGTCATTCAGTGCTGTCTGCTCTCCCTTGTGTGGGCGGCAGGCTGCCTTTCCGCTCTGCGTTGGGCCTTGTGTGTGGATGTTATTCTTGGGCCACCTGTTGTCGGTCCCCGGGCTCTTTGGTGTTCCGTTTCATGTGTCTTGTTCATATGTGCAGGGTGGTATGGGTTTTTCAGTGTGGTACTGGCGTTCCTCTTCCCGAAGGGGCCCTGCTTCTCCTAGTTGGTGTTGCCGCCGCTGTGTGCTTCGCCATGTTTGTTACACTGGGGTGTGTCCTGCTGTTGCGTGACTTCACTGACATGTGTGCGTCGGTTGTGTGGCGCTGGGTGTTGTCCGTGAATTGGGCGTTGGGGACATGTCTGTGGCAGGCCTGTCACGTGTCATGTGCGTTCGGGGTGGGGCTGATGTGTGTGCTGCTTGGTTGTGTCCCTGTGTCTGTGTGCGACGCATGCATGGCGCTGCGGTTGGCCTCTGCGTTGTGCGCATGTGTGGCGGCGTCATCGGCGCTTTGTGGCCGTGACGGGGTGGTTGGTTCCTATTCCCAGGTGGTGTGTACACATGTGTTCCGCGATGTTAGGATTTGGCCTGTGTGTCATATGTGGATGCAATGGTGGATGTGTAGTGTACACGCGCTGGTGGGGGGTTGTCCGCTTTTTCCGCCCTTGCACTGTGTGCGCTGTTTGCGTGCACTTGTTGTGTGTGTGCCTACCTGCGTCTCCGCTGTACGTTGCGTCCTTGGTGGTGCATCAGCAGAAGCATGGGAAGGGCCTGCAGTGCTGGATTCATGCTCGGGGTGCCGCTTCTTCGTTGTCCGTGCTCTGCGTCCGTGTTACCGCCTCTCTTTCACGTGCGGTGTCTCTTGGCCGTGGGAGCCGTTTGTTTGCGGCATCGTAATTTATGCGCCGGGCGGGACGTGTTTCGTCGGACGGTGTGTGTCAGTTGTGCTGCGCCGCTACGTGAACGGGCGCACTTTGATGGCGGACGGTGTTGCTGGCTTGCCGGCGGTGTTTGGCCTGCTTTTCGCATCGTAATTGGGCGGGCGGTGGACTGCTGCGTGCCGGCGGTAACTGGTGGTTTTTGCATCCGCCAGCACGGCGGTTGTGCTTCCGCCCGCCATCGTAATGAGCCCTTAATTTTTGTTTTGTTTGTTAGTAAATTAATTTTATTTTGTGAATTGTAACATTTATTTGGGTTAGTAGAATTATATTATAATTCTTTTAAGTATTTAATATTGTTATATATGTTTTAATTGTTTATTATAGTTATTTGAGATATGTTAAATAATTAAATAATTATTAATAGTGCTTTTTTATGTTGAATCGTTTTATCGATTTTTTTATATGTATTTTAATGATATTTGTAAGGCGATATTAGTGTTATCGATATTTGTGTAGTATTTCATTTTAATTTAATTTTCTCGATATTTTTGTTACCAATATTTTTGTAGTCGATAATTTTGTAAACGATATTTTGTTAGGCGATATTATTTTATCGATATTTGTGTAAATTTATGTTTAATTATAGGGTTGTCGATATTAGTGTGTACGATATTTTAACTGCGATATTTCTGTATGTCGGTGTTTTTTATCGATATTTAATCAGTGATCCGACATGGTGTGTCTTGTAGTTTGTAGATGAGTCTTTTCCTATGGAAAGATTATCTCCAATAATATTATTCAAATTATAATTTAGTCATTCAGAAATTCCTTTGCTGAATTATTTGAATTGTCAGCCTAATGCTAAAACACTGGATATAGTTGGACATTTCTTTCAAAGCCCACTATAACATTAAATA
>CAWUFW010027846.1:0-24646 GCA_963921515.1 Calotriton arnoldi
AGTAGCCTTCAGATTCAGTTACGTATTGCTATCATCTAGGCTAGGGTCAATAGGAAGCCCCTGAACTTTAGAGGTATGACCAACCTCCTGGTGGCACCAGGCTTGGGGTCTCTACTCTCTGAGTACAGGAGTCCATCATCCCAATACACAGTATGGGGACCACTAGCTTTCCAGCAGCCTCAGCAGCAGCTTGCTGTCTGAGGGGTTCAAGAGAGGGGCAGCTCTGCTGCTCCTGGCTCAGATCTGCCCTAGAAGGTCCCCCTGTCCCCAAGAACTCAACCTGGTCAGGTTCAAGTTCCTCTGGGACAGTTCCTTCTTCAGGGCTGAGATCATCCCCCTCAAGGGACTGATCTTCCTCCTGAGCCAAGGGGAAGGCACTGCCTTTACCCTACTACTCCTCCTCTTGGAAGGCACTTGGTCCATTATTCCAGGATCCAAGGCCTGTTCAGTTTTAGACATTTTGGCCTGTGACCTGGTCACAGCAAACACATCTGCAGGGATGCCCAGCATTTCTGCATGAGTCCTGAGCTCCACTTCTGCCCAAGCTGAAGTTTCTAAGTCATTGCCAAGCAAGCATTCGACTGGTAGGTTTGCACTTACCACAACCTTCTTAAGGCCAGTTACCCCTCCCCAGGAGAAGTTAACAACTGCCAGAGTATGGTCTGTTCTGACATTGCTAGCATTGGTCACTTGGTACATCTCACCAAGCATAACTTGCCCAGGCTCCACAAGGTCTTGTGTCACCATTGTGACACTTGCCCCTGTGTCCCTAAATGCCAAAGCCTCTCGTCCATTGATTAAAGGCTGTTGTCTGTACTTGCCCAGATTACTGGGACTCACAGAGGAGGTCACATCCATGCCTCCATCACAGACTAACACACCCTGAGTGAGTTCTCTGACCAGGTCAGAGCCCGCTTCAGTACCCAGGGTGAACCCTACTAAACCCTTGGCTGGAGCACTCCCACCAACTGTAACTGCACTAGGGGAACAGGTGCCTTAGGGGCATTGGTGGGTGCTGGACTTGAGTCTTTGGACTTGGTGCAATCACTTGTCCAGTGGGTCTTTTGCTTACAGACCTTGCACCATGGTTTTCTTTGGCCTTTTCCTTTGGTATTTTGGGACTCCCCACCTGAAGAAGATTTTTGGGGGCCTTGTGAAGACTTCTGGTCTTTACCCTTCTCCCCACCCTTATCAGAGTTTTTAGAATCTTGCTTCTTAGGGTCACCACCTTGGTTCTGTACCTTCTGCCTCACCCTGGTTCTGACCCATTTGTCTGCCTTCTTTCCCAATTCTTGGGGAGAGGTCAGATCAGAGTCCACCAGGTATTGATGCAACAGCTGATTTTGACAGTTATTAAGAATCTGCTCCCTCATTATTAGATTGTACAATCCTATGAAGTCACACACTTTACTGCCCATCAACCAGCCTTCCAGAGCCTTAGCAGAACAATCCACATAGTCTACCCAGTCTTGAGTCTGTGCTTTTTGGGTATCTCTGAACTTCAACCTGTACTGTTCAGTGGTTAGGCCAAACCCATCAATAAGAGCACTCTTCAAGACCTTGTAATTATCAGCATCCTCTTCTCTTACAGTGAGGAGCTTGTCTCTACCTTTGTCTGCAAAGGAGAGCCACAAGATTGCTGCCCACTGCCCTTGAGGGACCTTCTGTACTTTACAGGCCCTCTCTAATGCAGTTATCCATTTGTGGATGTCATCCCCACTCTGGTAGGGAGGGACAATCTTGCTCAGGTTCCTATGGTCATAGGACCTTTCCCTATCTCTAGGGATATGGCTGCCACCATGGGACTCTAGTCCCAACTTTCTTCTCTCTTTAAGGAGATCTAGGGATTCCCTATCTAAAGCCAATTGCTTTTTTCTGATTTCCAGCTGAGTTTCCTCATACTGGACCAGTCTGTTTCTTCTCTCATGAGAGGATTCCCTCTTGTGAGAGGAGATAGAGCTCCCTATGGAGGTGCCAGAATGGTTGAACTCCTGAGAAGGAGATCTAGACCTTCTGGGCACACCTGTAATCCTTCCTGGGGGACAAAGTGGGGATCATCTTGATCTTCCTCTTCATCTTCCACAGGAGGGATTGGGTTATCCAGGTCAGGGTCATTGTCACCCTCCTGGCCAGTTTCAGAGGGGGGCTGGGGGTACTGGTACCCCTGGCCCCTTCCTCATCTTCTGCCCCACCCTCTGCTCCTACCCCTTCAGTCCCCAAGGGCTTACTAAGGTCATAAGCTACCAACAACTCCTTAAGGTGTTGGGTGGTGGGACTTTGGCCTGTCCTTAATTTCCTCAAGTTACATAATGCTCTCAATTCCAAGAATGGGAGTGTATCATACTTGGAGGGGGAAGCTCAATGGCTTCCTGCAAGGATTCTTTAGATCCTACCCTTAAAGACATTACTAGTGTGGTGTGGTGTATGCACTACCTACTCTAGTGTGGCCTACTAAACTCTCTTGAGTTGTAGAAAGGGTTGTGCTATCCCTTAACACACAACTCTAAGTTCAGTAGAACTTACTGTATTCTAAGCTTAAATTATATGTACCTTAGGTACCTTTAGTGGTTTTCAGTTGATCAATTCAATTGAGATTATCTGGTAAAACAATAGCAAGCTGGAATCCCACACGCTGCACACCAATGTGAGAAGTTGGCCTGGCATATGCTGTCCACTAATTATAGTGGGCACCTTGTACCAGTCCAAACAACCCTTATTGGAGTTAGGTTAAAGACAACCTTTAAAGAAAGCTATCCTAGTGGTAGCTGTGGAGAGCAGCCTTCAGGCTAAGTCTTGAAGGAATGTAAAGCAGCTTGTTTTACCAGTCTATAATCTCTTGAGTGACCAAATGAAAGAGCACCACACCAGGTATATATTCAAAATATATGTATTTATTGCTAAACACACCCTCTAGTCTCTTTATGAGGCTAGAGTTCGAAGTACATAAGTAATAAGTTATTTAAACACAGTAATAGCACAAATACACGTTTGGGCCCTAGGGGCGTACCAAACCATATACCAATAAAGTGGTATAAGAACCACGACTGAACTAGACACAGGGCCTAGAGCCTCTAGAAGTGCTTGGACCACAAGGAACCACCCAAGGTAGTGACACAGGGGACCCACGGGGGACGCGTGCAGTGTAAACACACAACCGCGATACGCCGTTAACTTCTATGGAGAAAGTCGCGATCAGGAAATTAGAGAAAAGGGACACTTAAAGGAGGACTTGGAGCAAACCCTTTGAGATCTAGGACTTTGAAGAGTCTCTACCCACTGGAGCACCGGAGTACTCGTGTTACCTCACCCAGGGAAGCCGGGTGCATAGGTGCCTTTCGGGGTCGGGTTTCGTCGTCGATTTGAATGGCGATCTGCTGCAAAGTGCTGCTGGCGACCAAGTGGAAAGTGTCCGGGTGGATCCAAGAGTGGATCGGAGATCTGGAGAACCTGAAAGCAGAGGGGACAGAGTCTGGGTCACTAGCCAGTGACCAGGAAGGCGATGAGCAGATGCCCACCGATGTCGGGTGCTTCAGGTGCATTGACGGTTGTCTTGACTCCGCAGACACGATGTCCAGGAGGTGTTGTCGGTGACCAGGAGCAGGATTCGGACTGTCCCCTGACATCTGCGGCTTGTTGAGGTGTCGGCGACCGGATTGGACCCAACAGGCCTTGGCAACAGCAAGTCTCGTGGAAAAGGGAAGATGACGATGGTGCAGACCAGCAAGGTCTGGGGAACTCACCCTGGAAGGATAAGTAAGGGCAAGCCTGGAGCAACCAGAGAGCCCAAGAAGAAAAGGATTGGCCTTCGTGAAGGGCTACTAGCCAACGGGCTAGCGACCGCGAAGGAGCCTCGAGACGCCACACGTGGAGCTGGCTCACAGGACACTCGTGGAGTGGAGGCCAGTGATCTTCGGTGCAGTTGGTGCTGGAGGCTGGGGCTACTCGGAGCCCAAAGCACAACTTCGTGGGAGACCCAGAAGAGGATGCACTTGCAAATGTGCTCGGTGTCCAGGGGTCACGGTCTCACGTCACCCACGATAGCCACGGGCCTCAGCTTTGCTGGGGACTCAGGGTAGCCTCAGGGAAGTCTGAGAATCCACCTCTGGTGATGCGATGACTTCGGCGTCCGACGGGAGCTTCAGAAATGCAAACCGGACAGATGCTTCTTTGGTGCCTGCCAAGCAGGGGAGTCACTCCTTGACCCCAAGGGAGATTCTTCTGTCCTCTAGTCTTGAGTAGAGCGTCGAAGGTCCAGGATTCAGTGTCAGAGTTTCGTCCAGGGATAATCTAAAGTCCTAAGGACTGGGTTCCTATACTTATACTAAGTTTAGGGGTTGGACTACTCTGTGGCCCCACCTATGGGTGGGTCAGGGCAGAGGGGTGGCTACACCCCTTTCCCTTTGTCCAGTTCATGCCAAGAGCAGGGGCTGGAAGCCCCTGATCCGGTTTGAACTGGGGTATGCACAGGGACACCAAATGTGCCCCCAGTGCAGGACTTCAAAGCACCCAGTTGGTGCTCCCGCCCAGCCCCAATACACACTATCCTGTCTGGGGAGGTGGTCACACCTCCCTGCAACAGGAACACTATTGTCCAGGCCTCCCCTGCCGGAGTTTCGTCCAGCAGCAGGAGGCCAGACTTGTGTCTGTGGCAGCAGCATCCATTTTGTGATGCCAGGGCTTTAGGAAGAAGTTACCGGGTAGACCAGTGTGAACATGTCTCTCCCTCTAGAAGGGTGGAATGCTACCCCCGCCGCCAGGATTGGCGGGGGGTAGTATTCCAAGATGTTTGACACCAAACACGACATGTTTTGATGCAGTCATTCCAAAGTTAGCATTCTACCGCGAGGATATAATGCACTTTAAGAGTATATGGTTTAACCGCATTTACAAACAGTACCAGAGAATGGACTCTGGGCACTGCAGAGGGGCCCTGCTCATGCAGTGGCACCTTCTCACATAAGAACCAAGCACTCTGCCTTTAGGATTGATAAGGCCTGCTATAGGAGTGACTTATAGGTTTATATATGTGTAAGTATGTAGTGATATAGGTAACCTATATCACAGTAAGGAGTGCTGGCACCACCTTACCCAGGCTGCAGTAGCAGACCTGTGGTGTCAGTTTGGATGGCCTTCCAGGGGTGGCATAATACATGCTGCAGCCCCTGGCAGGCCTCTGAGGTACCTATGCCCTGGGTACATAGTATACCATATACTAGGGACTTATAAGGGCACTCCAGATTCCAATCAGAGATGTGCCTAAGGCACATGGAAACCATTTTAAAGAGGAAGCAGCTAGGCTGGGGTTCTGATTAGCAGGGCCCCAGCCAGACTAATGTCGAAAAACAGTGAAGCATCAGCAAAAAGTGGGGGTACCCATGTGAAGCAGATCCTACTCTCCTACACAGGTGTTTCAGGGTTTAGGGCAGTCCAGTGGTGTTCAGGCAGTGTAGGGGGTTGTGCTGGGGCTGGTTGTAGGAGAGTAGGATCTTCTTCACATGGGTACCCCCACTTTTTGCTGATGAAACTGGCCAGGAGGGTGACAATGACCCTGACCTGGAAAACCCAATCCCTCCTGAGGAAGATGAAGAGGAAGATCAAGAAGATCCCCACTTTGTCCCCCAGGAAGGATTACAGGTGTGCCCAGAAGGTCTAGGTCTCCTTCTCAGGAGTCTAACCACTCTGGCACCTCATTAGGGAGCTCTGTCTCCTCTCACAGGAGGGAATCCTCTCATGAGAGGAGAAACAGACTGATCCAGTATGAGGAAGCTCAGCTTGAACTCAGAAAGAAGCAATTGGCCTTAGATAGGGAGTCCCTAGATCTCTTTAGAGAGAGAAGAAAGTTGGGACTAGAGTCCCATGGTGGCAGCCATATCCCTAGAGATAGGGAAAGGTCCTATGACCATAGGAACCTGAGCAAGATTGTCCCTCCCTACCAGAGTGGGGATGACATCCACAAATGGATAACTGCATTAGAGAGGGCCTGTAAAGTACAGAAGGTCCCTCAGGAGCAGTGGGCAGCAATCTTGTGGCTCTCCTTTGCAGACAAAGGTAGAGACAAGCTCCTCACTGTAAGAGAAGAGGATGCTGATAATTACAAGGTCTTGAAGAGTGCTCTTATTGATGGGTTTGGCCTAACCACTGAACAATACAGGTTGAAGTTCAGAGATGCCCAAAAGCACAGACTCAAGACTGGGTAGACTATGTGGATTGTTCTGCTAAGGCTCTGGAAGGCTGGTTGATGGGCAGTAAGGTGTGTGACTTCACAGGATTGTACAATCTGATAATGAGGGAGCAGATTCTTAATAACTGTCAAAATCAGCTGTTGCATCAGTACCTGGTGGACTCTGATCTGACCTCTCCCCAAGAATTGGGAAAGAAGGCAGACAAATGGGTCAGAACCAGGGTGAGGCAGAAGGTACAGAACCAAGGTGGTGACCCTAAGAAGCAAGATTCTAAAAACTCTGATAAGGGTGGGGAGAAGGGTAAAGACCAGAAGTCTTCACAAGGCCCCAAAAATCTTCTTCAGGTGGGGATTCACAAACTACCAAAGGAAAAGGCCAAAGAAAACCATGGTGCAAGGTCTGTAAGCAAAAGACCCACTGGACAAGTGATTGCACCAAGTCCAAAGACTCAAGTCCAGCACCCACCAATGCCCCTAAGGCACCTGTTCCCCCTAGTGCAGTTACAGTTGGTGGGAGTGCTCCAGCCAAGGGTTTAGTAGGGTTCACCCTGGGTACTGAAGTGGGCTCTGACCTAGTCAGAGAACTCACTCAGGCTGTGTTAGTCTGTGATGGAGGCATGGATGTGACCTCCTCTGTGAGTCCCAGTAATCTGGGCAAGTACAGACAACAGCCTTTAATCAATGGACGAGAGGCTTTGGCATTTAGGGACACAGGGGCAAGTGTCACAATGGTGACACAAGACCTTGTGGATCCTGGGCAAGTTATACTTGGTGAGATGTACCAAGTGACCAATGCTAGCAATGTCAGAACAGACCATACTCTGGCAGTTGTTAACTTCTCCTGGGGAGGGGTAACTGGCCTTAAGAAGGTTGTGGTAAGTGCAAACCTACCAGTCGAATGCTTGCTTGGCAGTGACTTAGAAACTTCAGCTTGGGCAGAAGTGGAGCTCAGGACTCATGCAGAAATGCTGGGCATCCCTGCAGATGTGTTTGCTGTGACCAGGTCACAGGCCAAAATGTCTAAAACTGAACAGGCCTTGGATTCTGGAATAATGGACCAAGTGCCTTCCAAGAGGAGGAGTAGTAGGGTAAAGGCAGTGCCTTCCCCTTGGCTCAGGAGGAAGATCAGTCCCTTGAGGGGGATGATCTCAGCCCTGAAGAAGGAACTGTCCCAGAGGAACTTGAACCTGACCAGGTTGAGTTCTTGGGGACAGGGGGACCTTCCAGGGCAGATCTGAGCCAGGAGCAGCAGAGCTGCCCCTCTCTTGAACCCCTCAGACAGCAAGCTGCTGCTGAGGCTGCTGGGAAAGCTAGTGGTCCCCATACAGTGTATTGGGATGATGGACTCCTGTACTCAGAGAGTAGAGACCCCAAGCCTGGTGCCACCAGGAGGTTGGTCATACCTCTAAAGTTCAGGGGCTTCCTATTGACCCTAGCCCATGATATTCCCTTGGCAGGTCACCTGGGCCAGAACAAGACTTGGGACAGAATTGTCCCTCACTTTCACTGGCCCCACATGTCTGAAGACACCAAGGAGTTTTGTCGCTCCTGTGTAACCTGCCAGGCCAGTGGCAAGGCAGGTGGCACTACAAAGGCCCCCTTGATACCACTACCTGTGGTGGGGGTGCCCTTTGAAAGGGTGGGGATTGATATTGTTGGTCCCATGGATCCCCAAACAGCACTGGGGACAGTCTGCCTATTAAAAATAAGATTTATAGGCAACCTGACCATGTCAGGGACTGTATCAGGACTGAAGTCCAGAAAATGTTGGATTTGGGAGTTATTGAACCCTCAGTTAGCCCTTGGGCTAATCCAGTGGTCCTTGTGCCAAAACCTCACACCAGTGGTGGGAAAAGAGAGATGAGGTTTTGTGTGGACTACAGGGGTCTCAATGCAGTCACTAGGACTGATGCCCATCCAATACCAAGGGCAGATGAGCTCATAGATACTTTGGCCTCAGCCAAATATCTCAGCACATTTGACTTGACAGCTGGCTACTGGCAGATCAGACTAGCTGATGATGCAAAGCCAAAGACAGCATTCTCAACCCCTAGTGGGCATTATCAATTTGTGGTGATGCCCTTTGGTCTGAAGAATGCACCTGCCACTTTTCAGAGGTTGGTGAATACAGTCCTCACAGGTCTGGAAGCCTATAGTGCAGCATATCTAGATGATATTGCTGTCTTTAGCTCCACCTGGGAGGATCACCTGGTCCACCTCAGGAATGTTTTACAGGCCCTGCAAAAGGCAGGCCTGACTATCAAGGCCACTAAGTGCCAGATAGGGCAGAGTCAGGTTGTGTACCTGGGCCACCTTGTGGGTGGAGGCCAGGTTCAACCACTGCAGAGCAAGATCCAGACCATAATGGAATGGACTGCTCCAACTACCCAGACTCAGGTGAGAGCCTTTTAGGCCTGACTGGGTACTACAGGAGATTTGTCAAAGGGTATGGATCAATAGTGACACCTTTGAATGACTTAACTTCTAAGAAAATGCCCAAGAAAGTTCAGTGGACAGCTAACTGTCAAAAGGCATTTGATGACCTGAAGCAGGCCATGTGCACTGCTCCCATTCTACAGAGTCCTGATTACTCCAAGAAGTTCATTGTTCAAACTGATGCATCTGAATTGGGGGTAGGGGCTGTACTGTCACAATTGAATGAAGAAGGTCAGGATCAGCCAGTAGCTTTCATAAGCAGAAGGCTGACCCCTAGAGAGAAACGTTGGTCAGCCATTGAGAGGGAGGCCTTTGCTGTGGTCTGGGCTCTGAAGAAGTTGAGGCCATACTTGTTTGGTACTCACTTCCTTGTTCAAACAGACCATAAGCCCCTCTTATGGCTAAAACAAATGAAGGGTGAAAATCCCAAACTGCTTAGGTGGTCCATTTCCCTACAGGGGATGGACTTTACAGTGGAACATAGACCTGGGAGTAACCATGCCAATGCAGATGGACTCTCTAGGTATTTCCACTTAGAACATGAAGACTTAACTGGTCAAGGTTAGTTTAATGTCCCTGCGTTTGGGGGGTTGTGTAGGAGAGTAGGATCTGCTTCACATGGGTACCCCCACTTTTTGCTGATGCTTCACTGTTTTTCGACCTTAGTCTGGCTGGGGCCCTGCTATTCAGAACCCCAGCCTAGCTGCTTCCTCTTTAAAATGGTTTCCATGTGCCTTAGGCACATCTCTGATTGGAATCTGGAGTGCCCTTATAAGTCCCTAGTATATGGTATACTATGTACCAAGGGCATAGGTACCTCAGAGGCCTGCCAGGGGCTGCAGCATGTATTATGCTACCCCTGGAAGGCCATCCAAAGTGACACCACAGGTCTGCTACTGCAGCCTGGGTAACGTGGTGCCAGCACCCCTTACTGTGATATAGGTTACCTATATCAATACATACTTACACATATATAAACCTATAAGTCACTCCTATAGCAGGCCTTATCAATCCTAAAGGCAGAGTGCTTGGTTCTTATGTGAGAAGGTGCCACTGCATGAGCAGGGCCCCTCTGCAGTGCCCAGAGACCATTCTCTGGTACTGGTTGTAAATGCGGTTAAACCATATACTCTTAAAGTGCATTATATCCTCGCGGTAGAATGCTAACTTTGGAATGACTGCATCAAAACATGTCATGTTTGGTGTCAAACATCTTGGAATACTACCCCCCGCCAGTCCTGGCGGCGGGGGTAGCATTCCACCCTTCTAGAGGGAGAGACATGTTCACACTGGTCTACCCGGTAACTTCTTCCTAAAGCCCTGGCATCACAAAATGGATGCTGCTGCCACAGACACAAGTCTGGCCTCCTGCTGCTGGACGAAACTCCGGCAGGGGAGGCCTGGACAATAGGTTTCCTGTTGCAGGGAGGTGTGACCACCTCCCCAGACAGGATAATGTGTATTGGGGCTGGGCGGGAGCACCATCTGGGTGCTTTGAAGTCCTGCACTGGGGGCACATTTGGTGTCCCTGTGCATACCCCAGTTCAAACCGGATCAGGGGCTTCCAGCCCCTGCTTTTGGCGCGAACTGGACAAAGGGAAAGGGGTGTAGCCACCCCTCTGCCCTGACCCACCCATAGGTGGGGCCACAGAGTAGTCCAACCCCTAAACTTAGTATAAGTATAGGAACCCAGTCCTTAGGACTTTAGATTATCCCTGGATGAAACTCTGAAACTGAATCCTGGACCTTCGACGCTCTACTCAAGACTAGAGGACAGAAGAATCTCCCTTGGGGTCAAGGAGTGACTCCCCTGCTTGGCAGGCACCAAAGAAGCATCTGTCCGGTCTGCATTTCTGAAGCTCCCGTCGGACGCCGAAGTCTTCGCATCACCAGAGGTGGATTCTCAGACTTCCCCGAGGCTACCCTGAGTCCCCAGCAAAGCTGAGGCCCGTGGCTATCGTGAGTAACGTAAGACCGTGACCCCTGGACACCGAGCACATTTGCAGGGCATCCTCTTCTGGGTATCCCACGAAGTCGTTCTTTTGGCTCCGAGTAGCCCCAGCCTCCAGCACCAACTGCTTCGAAGATCACTGGCCTCCACTCCACGAGTGTCCTGTGAGCCAGCTCCACGTGCGGCGTCTCGAGGCTCCTTCGCGGTCGCTAGCCCGTTGGCTAGTAGCCCTTCACGAAGGCCAATCCTTTTCTTCTTGGGCTCCCTGGTTGCTCCAGGCTTGCCCTTACTTACCTTCGCTGGGTGAGTTCCCCAGACCTTGCTGGTCTGCACCATCGTCATCTTCCACTTTCCACGGGACTTGCTGTTGCCAAGGCCTGTTGGGTCCAATCCGGTCGCCGACACCTCAGCAAGCAGCAGACATTGTGGCACAGTCTGAATCCTGCTCCTAGTCGCCGACAACGTCTCCTGGACATCGTGACTGCGGAGTCAAGACGACCGTCAACGCACCTGAAGCACCCGACATCGGTGGGCATCTGCTCATCGCCTTCCTGGTCACTGGCTAGTGACCCAGACTCTGTCCCCTCTGCTTTCAGGTTCTTCAGATCTCCGATCCACTCTTGGATCCACCCGGACACTTTCCACTTGGTCGCCAGCAGCACTTTGCAGCAGATCGCCATTCAAATCGACGACGAAACCCGACCCCGAAAGGCACCTATGCACCCGGCTTCCCTGGGTGAGGTAACACGAGTACTCCGGTGCTCCCGTGGGTAGAGACTCTTCAAAGTCCTAGATCTCAAAGGGTTTGCTCCAAGTCCTCCTTTAAGTGTCCCTTTTCTTTAATTTCCTGATCGCGACTTTCTCCATAGAAGTTAACGGCGTATCGCGGTTGTGTGTTTACACTGCACGCGTCCCCCGTGGGTCCCCTGTGTCACTACCTTGGGTGGTTCCTTGTGGTCCAAGCACTTCTAGAGGCTCTAGGCCTAGTGTCTAGTTCAGTCGTGGTTCTTATACCACTTTATTGGTATATGGTTTGGTACGCCCCTAGGGCCCAAACGTGTATTTGTGCTATTACTGTGTTTAAATAACTTATTACTTATGTACTTCGAACTCTAGCCTCATAAAGAGACTAGAGGGGTGTGTTTAGCAATAAATACATATATTTTGAATATATACCTGGTGTGGTGCTCTTTCATTTGGTCACTCAAGAGATTATAGACTGGTAAAACAAGCTGCTTTACATTCCTTCAAGACTTAGCCTGAAGGCTGCTCTCCACAGCTACCACTAGGATAGCTTTCTTTAAAGGTTGTCTTTAACCTAACTCCAATAAGGGTTGTTTGGACTGGTACAAGGTGCCCACTATAATTAGTGGGCAGCATATGCCAGGCCAACTTCTCACACTCACTTGCTTCTTTCTGCACTCCTCTTCCCTCTTTCTGCACCCCTCTTCCCTCTTTCTGCACATCTCTTACCTCTTTCTGTATCCCTGTTCCCTCTTTCTTCACCTTTCCTGCCTGTTTCTGCACATTCTCTTGCCTCTTTCTGTACCTCTGTTGCTTCTTTCTGCACTTCTCTTGCCTCTTTCTGCACACTTCATGCCTCTTTCAGCACCTCTGTTGCTTCTTTCTGCACTTTTCTTCCTTCTTTCTGCACCACTCCTGCCTCGTTCTGTATCCCTCTTGCCTCTTTGTGCACCTCTCCTACCTCTTTCTGCACCCCTCTTGCCTCTTTTTGCACCTCTGTTGGTTCTTTCTGCACTGCTCTTGCTCCTTTCTGCACCTCTTTTGCAAATTTCTGCATCCCTTTTGCTTCTTTCTGCACCCCTTCTCCCTATTTCTCCACCTCTCTTGCTTCTTTCTGCACTTCCCTTGCTTCTTTCTGAACTGCTCTTGCTTCTTTCTGCACCCCTGCTGTCTCTTTCTGCACTGGTCTTCCCTCTTTCTGCACCTCAATTGCTTCTTTCTGCACTTCTCCTGCTTCTTTCTGCACCTCTCTTGCTTCTTTCTGCACCCTTCTTCCCTTTTTTGCATCCCTCTTGCCTCTTTCTGCAGTTCTCTTGCCATTTTCTGCACCTCACTTGGCTTTTTCTGCACGTCTCTTGCTTCTTTCTACTCCTCTGTTGCTTCTTTCAGCAATTCTCTTGCCTCTTTCTGCACTTCTCTTGTTTGTTTCTGCACCTCTCTTGCGTCTTTCTGCACCTCTGTTGCCACTTTCTGCATCTCACTTGCTTCTTTCTGCACCCCTCTTGCCTCTTTCTGCACCCCTCTTCCCTCTTTCTGCACCTCTCTTGCCTCTTTCTGCACCCCTGTTCCCTCTTTCTGTACCTTTCCTGCCTGTTTCTGCACCTCTCTTCCCTCTTTCTGTACCTCTGTTGCTTCTTTCTGCACTTCTCTTGCCTCTTTCTGCACCCTTCATACCTCTTTCAGAACCTCTGTTGCTTCTTTCTGCACTTCTCCTTCTTCTTTCTGCACCCCTCCTGCCTCTTTCTGTACTCCTCTTGCCTCTTTGTGCACCTCTCCTATCTCTTTCTGCACACTTCTTGCCTCTTTTTGTACCTCTGTTGGTTCTTTCTGCACTGCTCTTGCTTCTTTCTGCACCTCTTTTGCAAATCTCTGCATCCCTCTTGCCTCTTTCTGCACCCCTCTTCCCTATTTCTCCACCTCTCTTGCTTCTTTCTGCACTTCTCTTGCTTCTTTCTGCACTGCTCTTGCTTCTTTCTGCACCTCTCTTGCAAATTTCTGTATCCCTCACCTCTTTCTGCACCCCTGTTCCCTCCTTCTGCACTTTCTTGCCTGTTTCTGTACCTCTCTTGCCTCTTTCGGCACTTCTCTTGCTTCTTTCTGCACCCCTCTTGCCTCTTTCTGTACCCCTTTTGCCTTTTTCTGCAGTTCTCTTGCCTTTCTACACCTCTTTTGCTTCTTTCTGCACCTCTCTTTCTTCTTTCTGCACCCCTGCTGTCTCTTTCTTCACTCGTCTTCCCTCTTTCTGCACCTCTCTTGCTTCTTTCTACATTTCTCCTGCTTCTTTCTGTACCTCTCTTGCTTCTTTCTGCACCCTTCTTCCCTTTTTTGCATCACTCTTGCCTCTTTCTGCAGTTCTCTTGTCATTTTCTGTACCTCTCTTTCCTCTTTCTGCGCCTCACTTGCCTCTTTCTGCACTTCTCTTGCTTCTTTCTACAACTCTCTTGCTTCTTTCCTCACTTCTCCTGCTTCTTTCTGCACCTCTTGCTTCTTTCTGCACCCTTCTTCCCTTTTTTGCATCCCTCTTGCCTCTTTCTGTACTTCTCTTGCTTGTTTCTGCACCTCTCTTGCATCTTTCTGCACCTCTGTTGCCATTTTCTGCATCTCACTTGCTTCTTTCTGCACTGCTCTTGCTTCTTTCTGCACCCCTCTTGCAAATTTCTACATTCCTCTTGCCTCTTTCTGCACCCCTCTTCCCTATTTTGACACCTCTCTTGCTTCTTTCTGCACTGCTCTTGCTTCTTTCTGCACCTCTCTTGTAAATTTCTGTATCCCCCTTCCCTCTTTCTGCACCCCTCTTCCCTCTTTCTGCAACTTTCTTGCCTGTTTCTGCACGTCTGCTGCCTCTTTTGGCACCTCTGTTGCTTCTTTCTGCTCTTCTCTTGCTTCTTTCTGCAACCCTCTTGCCTCTTTCTGTACCCCTCTTGCCTTTTTCTGCAGTTCTCTTGCCTCTTTCTACACCTCTTTTGCTTCTTTCTGCACCTCTCTTGCTTCTTTCTGTACCCCTGATGTCTCTTTCTGCACTCATCGTCCTTCTTTCTGCACCTCTGTTGCTTCTTTCAGAACTTCTCCTGCTTCTTTCTGCACCTCTCTTGCTTCTTTCTGCACCTCTTCTTCCTCTTTCTGCATCCCTCTTGCCTCTTTCTGCAGCTCTCTTGCCATTTTCTACACCTCTCTTGCCTCTTTCTGCACCTCTCTTGCCTCTTTCTGAACCCCTGTTCCCTCTTTCTGTACCTTTCCTGCCTGTTTCTGCACCTCTCTTCCCTCTTTCTGTACCTCTGTTGCTTCTTTCTGCACTTCTCTTGCCTTTTTCTGCACCCTTCATGCCTCTTTCAGAACCTCTGTTGCTTCTTTCTGCACTTCTCCTTCTTCTTTCTGCACCCCTCCTGCCTCTTTCTGTACTCCTATTGCCTCTTTGTGCACCTCTCCTATCTCTTTCTGCACCCTTCTTGCCTCTTTTTGCACCTCTGTTGGTTCTTTCTGCACTGCTCTTGCTTCTTTCTGCACCTCTTTTGCAAATCTCTGCATCCCTCTTGCCTCTTTCTGCACCCCTCTTCCCTATTTCTCCACCTCTCTTGCTTCTTTCTGCACTTCTCTTGCTTCTTTCTGCACTGCTCTTGCTTCTTTCTGCACCTCTCTTGCAAATTTCTGTATGCCTCACCTCTTTCTGCATCCCTGTTCCCTCTTTCTGCACCTTTCTTGCCTGTTTCTGCACCCCTCTTGCCTCTTTCTGTACCCCTCTTGCCTTTTTCTGCAGTTCTCTTGCCTTTCTACACCTCTTTTGCTTCTTTCTGCATCTCTCTTTCTTCTTTCTGCACCCCTGCTGTCTCTTTCTTCACTGGTCTTCCCTCTTTCTGCACCTCTCTTGCTTCTCTCTGCACTTCTCCTGCTTCTTTCTGCACCTCTCTTGCTTCTTTCTGCACCCTTCTTGCCTCTTTCTGCATCCCTCTTGCCTCTTTCTGCACTTCTCTTGCCATTTTCTGTACCTCTCTTTCCTCTTTCTGCACCTCACTTGCCTCTTTCTGCACTTCTCTTGCTTCTTTATACATCTCTATTGCTTCTTTCTGCACTTCTCCTGCTTCTTTCTGCACCACTCTTGTTTCTTTCTGCACCCTTCTTCCCTTTTTTGCATCCCTCTTGCCTCTTTCTGCACTTCTCTTGCTTGTTTCTGTACCTCTCTTGCATCTCTCTGCACCTCTGTTGCCTCTTTCTGCATCTCACTTGCTTCTTTCTGCACTGCTCTTGCTTCTTTCTGCACCCCTCTTGAACATTTCTACATTCCTCTTGCCTCTTTCTGCAGCCCTCTTCCCTATTTTGACACCTCTCTTGCTTCTTTCTGCACTTCTCTTGCTTCTTTCAGCATCTCTCTTGCCTCTTTCTGCACTTCTCTTGCTTGTTCCTGCACCTCTTTTGCATCTGTCTGCACCTCTGTTGCATCTTTCTGCATGCACTTGCTTCTTTCTGCACCCCTCTTGCCTCTTTCTGCACTCCTCTTCCCTCTTTCTGCACCTCTCGTTGCCTCTTTCTGCACCTCTGTTCCCTCTTTCTGCACCTTTCCTGCCTGTTTCTGCACCTCTCTTGCCTCTTTCTGCACTTCTTTTCCTTCTTTCTGCACCCCTCCTGCCTCTTTCTCTATCCCTCTTGCCTCTTTGTGCACCTCTCCTACCTCTTTCTGCACTCCTCTTGCCTCTTTTTGCACTTCTGTTGGTTCTTTCTGCACTGTTCTTGCTTCTTTCTGCACCTCTTTTGCAAATTTCTGCATCCCTTTTGCTTCTTTCTGCACCCCTTCTCCCTATTTCTCCACCTCTCTTGCTTCTTTCTGCACTTCCCTTGCTTCTTTCTGAACTGCTCTTGCTTCTTTCTGCACATATCTTGCAAATTTCATTATCCCTCTTACCTCTTTCTGCACCCTGTTCCCTCTTTCTGCACCTTCCTTGCCTGTTTCTGCACCTCTCTTGTCTCTTTCGACACCTCTGTTGCTTCTTTCTGCACTTCTCTTGCCTCTTTCTGCACCCCTCCTGCCTCTTTCAGCACCTCTGTTGCTTCTTTCTGCACTTCTCTTGCCTCTTTCTGTACCCATTTTGCCTCTTTGTGTACCTCTCCTGCCTCTTTCTGCACCTCTCTTGGCTTTTTCTGCAGTTCTATTGCCTCTTTCTGCACTCCTCTTCCCTCTTTCTGCACCTTTCTTGCCTGTTTCTGCACCTCTCTTGCCTCTTTCTGGCACCTCTTTTGCTTATTTCTGCACTTCTCATGCCTCTTTTGGCACCCCTCTTGCCTCTTTCAGCACCTCTGTTGCTTCTTTCTGTGCTTCTCTTGCTTCTTTCTGCAACCCTCTTGCCTCTTTCTGTACTCCTCTTGCCTTTTTCTGCAGTTCTCTTGCCTCTATCTACACCTCTTTTGCTTCTTTCTGCACCTCTCTTGCTTTTTTCTGCACCCCTGCTGTCTCTTTGTGCACTCATATTCCCTCTTTCTGCACCTCTTTTGCTTCTTTCAGCACTTCTCCTGCTTCTTTCTGCACCTCTCTTGCTTCTTTCTGCACCCTTCTTCCTTTTTTTGCATCCCTCTTGCCTCTTTCTGCAGTTCTCTTGCCATTTTCTACACCTCTCTTGTCTCTTTCTGCACCTCTCTTGCCAATTTATGCACCCCTGTTCCCTCTTTCTGTACCTTTCCTGCCTCTTTCTACACCCTTCATGCCTCTTTCAGAACCTCTGTTGCTTCATTCTGCACTTTTCCTTCTTCTTTCTGCACCTCTCCTGCCTCTTTCTGTACTCCTATTGCCTTTTTGTGCACCTCTCCTATCTCTTTCTGCACCCTTCTTGCCTCTTTTTGCACCTATGTTTGTTCTTTCTGCACTGCTCTTGCTTCTTTCTGTACCTCTGTTGCAAATTTCTGCATCCCTTTTGCCTCTTTCTGTACCTCTCTTCTCTCTTTCTGCACCTCTCTTGCCTCTGTCTGCACACCTGTTCCCTCTTTCTGCACCCCTTGTGCCTGTTTCTGCGACTCTCTTGCCTCTTTCTGCAGTTCTCTTGCCTCCTTCTACACCTCACTTGCCTCTTTCTGCACTTCTCTTGCTTCATTTTGCACCCTTCTTCCCTTTTTTGCATCCCTCTTGCCTCTTTTTGCACTTCTCTTCCTTCTTTCTGCACCCCTCCTGCCTCTTTCTCTATCCCTCTTGCCTCTTTGTGCACCTCTCCTACCTCTTTCTGCACTCCTCTTGCCTCTTTTTGCACTTCTGTTGGTTCTTTCTGCACTGCTCTTGCTTCTTTCTGCACCTCTTTTGCAAATTTCTGCTTCCCTCTTGCTTCTTTCTGTACCCCTCCGCCCTATTTCTCCACCTCTCTTGCTTCTTTCTGCAATTCCCTTGCTTCTTTCTGAACTGCTCTTGCTTCTTTCTGCACATATCTTGCAAATTTCATTATCCCTCTTACCTCTTTCTGCACCCCGTTCCCTCTTTCTGCACCTTCCTTGCCTGTTTCTGCACCTCTCTTGTCTCTTTCGACACCTCTGTTGCTTCTTTCTGCACTTCTCTTGCCTCTTTCTGCACCCCTCCTGCCTCTTTCAGCACCTCTGTTGCTTCTTTCTGCACTTCTCTTGCCTCTTTCTGTACCCATTTTGCCTCTTTGTGTACCTCTCCTGCCTCTTTCTGCACCTCTCTTGGCTTTTTCTGCAGTTCTATTGCCTCTTTTTGCACTCCTCTTCCCTCTTTCTGCACCTTTCTTGCCTGTTTCTGCACCTCTCTTGCCTCTTTTGGCACCTCTTTTGCTTATTTCTGCACTTCTCATGCCTCTTTTGGCACCCCTCTTGCCTCTTTCAGCACCTCTGTTGCTTCTTTCTGTGCTTCTCTTGCTTCTTTCTGCAACCCTCTTGCCTCTTTCTGTACCCCTCTTGCCTTTTTCTGCAGTTCTCTTGCCTCTTTCTACACCTCTTTTGCTTCTTTCTGCACCTCTCTTGCTTTTTTCTGCACCCCTGCTGTCTCTTTCTGCACTCATATTCCCTCTTTCTGCACCTCTTTTGCTTCTTTCAGCACTTCTCCTGCTTCTTTCTGCACCTCTCTTGCTTCTTTCTGCACCCTTCTTCCCTTTTTTGCATCCCTTTTGCCTCTTTCTGCAGTTCTCTTGCCATTTTCTACACCTCACTTGCCTCTTTCTGCACCCCTGTTCCCTCTTTCTGTACCTTTCCTGCCTGTTTCTGCACCTCTCTTGCCTATTTCTGTATCTCTGTTGCTTCTTTCTGCACTTCTCTTGCCTCTTTCTGCACCCTTCATGCCTCTTTCAGAACCTCTGTTGCTTCTTTCTGCACTTCTCCTTCCTCTTTCTGCACCCCTCCTGCCTCTTTCTGTACTCCTCTTGCCTCTTTGTGCACCTCTCCTATCTCTTTCTGCACACTTCTTGCCTCTTTCTGCACCTCTGTTTGTTCTTTCTGCACTGCTCTTGCTTCTTTCTGTACCTCTGTTGAAAATTTCTGCATCCCTTTTGCCTCTTTCTGTACCTCTCTTCTCTCTTTCTGCACCTCTCTTGCCTCTGTCTGCACACCTGTTCCCTCTTTCTGCACCTTTCTTGCCTGTTTCTGCACCTCTCTTGCCTCTTTCGGCACTTCTCTTGCTTCTTTCTGCACCCCTCTTGCCTCATTCTGTACCCCTTTTGCCTTTTTCTGCAGTTCTCTTGCCTTTCTACACCTCTTTTGCTTCTTTCTGCACCTCTCTTTCTTCTTTCTGCACCCCTGCTTTCTCTTTCTTCACTCGTCTTCCCTCTTTCTGCACCTCTCTTGCTTCTTTCTGCATTTCTCCTGCTTCTTTCTGTACCTCTCTTGCTTCTTTCTGTACCCTTCTTCCCTTTTTTGCATCCCTCTTGCCTCTTTCTGCAGTTCTCTTGCCATTTTCTGTACCTCTCTTGTCTCTTTCTGCGCCTCACTTGCCTCTTTCTGCACTTCTCTTGCTTCTTTCTACACCTCTCTTGCTTCTTTCTGCACTTCTCCTGCTTCTTTCTGCACCTCTTGCTTCTTTCTGCACCCTTCTTCCATTTTTGCATCCCTCTTGCCTCTTTCTGCACTTCTCGTGCTTGTTTCTGCACCTCTCTTTCATCTTTCTGCACCTCTGTTGCCTCTTTCTGCATCTCACTTGCTTTTTTCTGCACTGCTCTTGCTTCTTTCTGCACTTCTCATGCCTCTTTTGGCACCCCTCTTGCCTCTTTCAGCACCTCTGTTGCTTCTTTCTGTGCTTCTCTTGCTTCTTTCTGCAACCCTCTTGCCTCTTTCTGTACCCCTCTTGCCTTTTTCTGCAGTTCTCTTGCCTTTTTCTACACCTCTTTTGCTTCTTTCTGCACCTCTCTTGCTTCTTTCTGCACCCCTGCTGTCTCTTTCTGCACTCATCTTCCCTCTTTCTGCACCTCTTTTGCTTCTTTTAGCACTTCTCCTGCTTCTTTCTGCACCTCTCTTGCTTCTTTCTGCACCCTTCTTCCCTTTTTTGCATCCCTCTTGTCTCTTTCTGCACCTCTCTTGCCAATTTCTGCACCCCTGTTCCCTCTTTCTGTACCTTTCCTGCCTGTTTCTGCACCTCTCTTGCCTATTTCTGTACCTCTGTTGCTTCTTTCTGCACTTCTCTTGCCTCTTTTCTGCACCCTTCATGCCTCTTTCAGATCCTCAGTTGCTTCTTTCTGCACTTCTCCTTCTTCTTTCTGCACCCCTCCTGCCTCTTTCTGTACTCCTCTTGCCTCTTTCTGCACCTCTCCTATCTCTTTCTGCACACTTCTTGCCTCTTTTGGTACCTCTGTTGGTTCGTTCTGCACTGCTCTTGCTTCTTTCTGCACCTCTTTTGCAAATCTCTGCATCCCTCTTGCCTCTTTCTGCACCCCTCTTCCCTATTTCTCCACCTCTCTTGCTTCTTTCTGCACTTCTCTTGCATCTTTCTGCACTGCTCTTGCTTCTTTCTGCACCTCTCTTGCAAATTTCTGTATCCCTCACCTCTTTCTGCACCCCTGTTCCCTCTTTCTGCACCTTTCTTGCCTGTTTCTGCACCCCTCTTCCCTATTTCTCCACCTCTCTTGCTTCTTTCTGCACTTCTCTTGCCTCTTTCGGCACTTCTCTTGCTTCTTTCTGCACCCCTCTTGCCTCTTTCTGTACCCCTCTTGCCTTTTTCTGCAGTTCTCTTGCCTTTCTACACCTCTTTTGCTACTTTCTGCATCTCTCTTTCTTCTTTCTGCACCCCTGCTGTCTCTTTCTTCACTCATCTTCCCTCTTTCTGCACCTCTCTTGCTTCTTTCTGCACTTCTCCTGCTTCTTTCTGTACCTCTCTTGCTTCTTTCTGCACCCTTCTTCCCTTTTTTGCATCCCTCTTGCCTCTTTCTGCAGTTCTCTTGCCATTTTCTGTACCTCTCTTTCCTCTTTCTGCACCTCACTTGCCTCTTTCTGCACTTCTCTTGCTTCTTTCTACACCTCTCTTGCTTCTTTCTGCACTTCTCCTGCTTCTTTCTGCACCACCCTTGCTTCTTTCTGCACCCTTCTTCCCTTTTTTGCATCCCTCTTGCCTCTTTCTGCACTTCTCTTGCTTGTTTCTGTACCTCTCTTGCATCTCTCTGCACCTCTGTTGCCTCTTTTTGCATCTCACTTGCTTCTTTCTGCACTGCTCTTTCTTCTTTCTGCACCCCTCTTGCAAATTTCTACTTTCCTCTTGCCTCTTTCTGCACCCCTCTTCCCTATTTTGACACCTCTCTTGCTTCTTTCTGCACTTCTCTTGCTTCTTTCAGCAATTATCTTGCCTCTTTCTGCACTTCTCTTGCTTGTTTCTGCACCTCTCTTGCATCTTTCTGCACCTTTGTTGCATCTTTCTGCATGCACTTGCTTCTTTCTGCACCCCTCTTGCCTCTTTCTGCACTCCTCCTCCCTCTTTCTGCACCTTTCGTGCCTCTTTCTGCACCCCTGTTCCCTCTTTCTACACCTTTCCTGCCTGTTTCTGCACCTCTCTTGCCTCTTTTTGCACTTCTCTTCCTTCTTTCTGCACCCCTCCTGCCTCTTTCTCTATCCCTCTTGCCTCTTTGTGCACCTCTCCTACCTCTTTCTGCACTCCTCTTGCCTCTTTTTGCACTTCTGTTGGTTCTTTCTGCACTGCTCTTGCTTCTTTCTGTACCTCTTTTGCAAATTTCTGCATCCTTCTTGCTTCTTTCTGCACCCCTCCGCCCTATTTCTCCACCTCTCTTGCTTCTTTCTGCACTTCCCTTGCTTCTTTCTGAACTGCTCTTGCTTCTTTATGCACATATCTTGCAAATTTCAGTATCCCTCTTACCTCTTTCTGCACCCCTGTTCCCTCTTTCTGCACCTTCCTTGCCTGTTTCTGCACCTCTCTTGTCTCTTTTGACACCTCTGTTGCTTCTTTCTGCACTTCTCTTGCCTCTTTCTGCACCCCTCCTGCCTCTTTCAGCACCTCTGTTGCTTATTTCTGCACTTCTCTTGCCTCTTTCTGTACCCATTTTGCCTCTTTGTGTACCTCTCCTGCCTCTTTCTGCACCTCTCTTGGCTTTTTCGGCAGTTCTATTGCCTCTTTTTGCACTCCTCTTCCCTCTTTCTGCACCTTTCTTGCCTGTTTCTGCACCTCTCTTGCCTCTTTTGTCACCTCTGTTGCTTATTTCTGCACTTCTCATGCCTCTTTTGGCACCCCTCTTGCCTCTTTCAGCACCTCTGTTGCTTCTTTCTGTGCTTCTCTTGCTTCTTTCTGCAACCCTCTGGCCTCTTTCTGTAACCCTCTTGCCTTTTTCTGCAGTTCTCTTGCCTCTTTCTACACCTCTTTTGCTTCTTTCTGCACCTCTCTTGCTTCTTTCTGCACCCCTGCTGTCTCTTTCGGCACTCATCTTCCCTCTTTCTGCACCTCTTTTGCTTCTTTCAGCACTTCTCCTGCTTCTTTCTGCACCTCTCTTGCTTCTTTCTGCACCCTTCTTCCCTTTTTTGCATCCCTCTTGCCTCTTTCTGCAGTTCTCTTGCCATTTTCTACACCTCTCTTGTCTCTTTCTGCACCTCTCTTGCCAATTTATGCACCCCTGTTCCCTCTTTCTGTACCTTTCCTGCCTGTTTCTGCACCTCTCTTGCCTATTTCTGCACTTCTCTTGCTTCTTTCTACACCTCTCTTGCTTCTTTCTGCACTTCTCCTGCTTCTTTCTGCACCACCCTTGCTTCTTTCTGCACCCTTCTTCCCTTTTTTGCATCCCTCTTGCCTCTTTCTGCACTTCTCTTGCTTCTTTCTGTACCTCTCTTGCATCTCTCTGCACCTCTGTTGCCTCTTTCTGCATCTCACTTGCTTCTTTCTGCACTGCTCTTTCTTCTTTCTGCACCCCTCTTGCAAATTTCTACATTCCTCTTGCCTCTTTCTGCACCCCTCTTCCCTATTTTGACACCTCTCTTGCTTCTTTCTGCACTTCTCTTGCTTCTTTCAGCAATTATCTTGCCTCTTTCTGCACTTCTCTTGCTTGTTTCTGCATCTCTCTTGCATCTTTCTGCACCTCTGTTGCATCTTTCTGCATGCACTTGCTTCTTTCTGCACCCCTCTTGCCTCTTTCTGCACTCCTCCTCCCTCTTTCTGCACCTTTCGTGCCTCTTTCTGCACCCCTGTTCCCTCTTTCTACACCTTTCCTGCCTATTTCTGCACCTCTCTTGCCTCTTTTTGCACTTCTCTTCCTTCTTTCTGCACCCCTCCTGCCTCTTTCTCTATCCCTCTTGCCTCTTTGTGCACCTCTCCTACCTCTTTCTGCACTCCTCTTGCCTCTTTTTGCACTTCTGTTGGTTCTTTCTGCACTGCTCTTGCTTCTTTCTGCACCTCTTTTGCAAATTTCTGCATCCCTCTTGCTTCTTTCTGCACCCCTCCACCCTATTTCTCCACCTCTCTTGCTTCTTTCTGCACTTCCCTTGCTTCTTTCTGAACTGCTCTTGCTTCTTTATGCACATATCTTGCAAATTTCAGTATCCCTCTTACCTCTTTCTGCACCCCTGTTCCCTCTTTCTGCACCTTCCTTGCCTGTTTCTGCACCTCTCTTGTCTCTTTCGACACCTCTGTTGCTTCTTTCTGCACTTCTCTTGCCTCTTTCTGCACCCCTCCTGCCTCTTTCAGCACCTCTGTTGCTTCTTTCTGCACTTCTCTTGCCTCTTTCTGTACCCATTTTGCCTCTTTGTGTACCTCTCCTGCCTCTTTCTGCACCTCTCTTTGCTTTTTCTGCAGTTCTATTGCCTCTTTTTGCACTCCTCTTCCCTCTTTCTGTACCTTTCTTGCTTGTTTCTGCACCTCTCTTGCCTCTTTTGTCACCTCTGTTGCTTATTTCTGCACTTCTCATGCCTCTTTTGGCACCCCTCTTGCCTCTTTCAGCACCTCTGTTGCTTCTTTCTGTGCTTCTCTTGCTTCTTTCTGTAACCCTCGTGCCTTTTTCTGCAGTTCTCTTGCCTCTTTCTACACCTCTTTTGCTTCTTTCTGCACCTCTCTTGCTTCTTTCTGCACCCCTGCTGTCTCTTTCTGCACTCATCTTCCCTCTTTCTGCACCTCTTTTGCTTCTTTCAGCACTTCTCCTGCTTCTTTCTGCACCTCTCTTGCTTCTTTCTGCACCCTTCTTCCTTTTTTTGCATCCCTCTTGCCTCTTTCTGCAGTTCTCTTGCCATTTTCTACACCTCTCTTGTCTCTTTCTGCACCTCTCTTGCCAATTTATGCACCCCTGTTCCCTCTTTCTGTACCTTTCCTGCCTGTTTCTGCACCTCTCTTGCCTATTTCTGTACCTCTGTTGCTTCTTTCTGCACTTCTCTTGCCTCTTTCTGCACCCTTCATGCCTCTTTCAGAACCTCTGTTGCTTCTTTCTGCACTTCTCCTTCTTCTTTCTGCACCCCTCCTGCCTCTTTCTGTACTCCTCTTGCCTCTTTGTGCACCTCTCCTATCTCTTTCTGCACACTTCTTGCCTCTTTCTGCACCTCTGTTTGTTCTTTCTGCACTGCTCTTGCTTCTTTCTGTACCTCTGTTGCAAATTTCTGCATCCCTTTTGCCTCTTTCTGTACCTCTCTTCTCTCTTTCTGCACCTCTCTTGCCTCTGTCTGCACACCTGTTCCCTCTTTCTGCACCCCTTTTGCCTGTTTCTGCAACTCTCTTGCCTCTTTCTGCAGTTCTCTTGCCTCCTTCTACACCTCACTTGCCTCTTTCTGCACTTCTCTTGCTTCATTTTGCACCCTTCTTCCCTTTTTTGCATCCCTCTTGCCTCTTTCTGCACTTCTCTTGCTTCTTTCTACACCTCTGTTGCTTCTTTCAGCAATACTCTTGCTTCTTTCTGCACCCCTCTTGCCTTTTTCTGCACCCCTCTTCCCTCTTTCTGCACCTCTCTTGC
>CAWUFW010027847.1:0-24637 GCA_963921515.1 Calotriton arnoldi
AAGTGACCTAGGAGGAGAATAGTTTTATTGTACGCGCTGCATCACATGCAATACGCAGCCTGCACATTCTGGCCTATGAGAACGGGTGGCCTCGCAATAGTGAACAGTGAAATGGAGGGTAACTCGCTATTAGAACATGCTACACAGACATATTTTCAAAGCTGCTTCGGTGGGTAGCGCAAATCAGCGCTGCCGGCCCACCAGCAGTATTTGGTCTATCAGCCCTGGGCACACGCAGTGCACTGATACTAGGGACTGACAGGTAAACCAAACGAGCCAATTATGATTATTCCAATTCATACAGTTATCTTTACCCAGGGAGCATTCGCGCTGTGTCACTGATTGGCAGTGGCACAGCGCCCAGAGCATCTAAATCCAGCCAACATAAAAGGTCAGAAGAGAAAAGAGGAAGGGAGACCCGCGCCAATGATGCCAGGTCTAACAGTTATAATAAACTAATTAAGATTTTCTTGAAAAAAAAATGACATCCCACTTCCTTTTGAAAACTCCATAGGAAAAAAACCTGCAAAAAATAAACACAACATCATCCCGCACAAATCATAACATCTCCAAACATCATACAACATAATACAACTCTACACAAAATTATACATTACTAGTTATAATAAATGTAACTAACAATGCACAAACCTACACATGCTGTAACAAAACATATAGTTATGCAACACCAAACACTAAAAAAAACCACTACACCGCACAATAAACTCTAAAATAACACCCTACATAGCATATATATCACTCAACTACCTTCCCCTACCTTTACATTACCTTAAAAATAGTTAAAATTAAACTTACATTCACCAACGAAAATCAGCTCCCAACTGTGACCTTTTTCCTCATGAATGACCTAAAATTAACAGGTATAGAGTACTAAATGTAGTTAGTGGGGAAAAGAAAGACCATCTCTGATAGAAAGCAATGGGAAAAATATGAAAAATGTATTGAAAATGTTTACTAAAAATGCTACAAAATGTTTAAAAATGCAATACATATAAAACTCTATCAATAATTGTTATACAAATTGTAAAATATATATTAAATAATATTATAATATATACAATTATTTATTATATATTAAAAATGTGTTTGTTAAATACCAGCTTAAAAATGTATAACAAAATGTTACAATGTTAAAAAATTGTACAATGCTAAAAAATGTACATATTGTATATTAGTAAAAATGTATTCAAAAACTGTTTTTTGATAAATATGAAATAAGAAAAAATATATTAAATAATATTATACATCATATAATATTATTGAATATATAAAACAAATGTATATTACTTACCAATGTTTATTTATATGTAAAATATATTTTTTTAAATCTTTTCAAAATAGCAATGTTATAAAAAAAATATATATATCTGTCAAAAAATGTATTCTGAAACATTTTCTGTGTATTAATAAAATAACTACAAATAAGTATGTAATATGCTATTTAAAAAAAAAAAATGTTCTAATGAATATAACTTGTTGATCACTTGCTACTTCGTCTTTCCATTGCACCCCCATTTACTTTTTATGTTTCAGGTAACTCTTATGTCTCCTTATTGTATTGTACTCATGCTGTTTCTTCATGTCAATGTTAGGTATTTTGTACAGCGCTCTGATACCCGTCTGGGTCTTGTTCGCGCTTTATAAAACCTTTCAAATAAATAAAAATAAATAAATAAATAAACTTAAAAGTCTAGATACTTGCACTAACTAAATTTTTCTTAAAAATAAAAATATTTAACAACTATGGGGCTTATTACAAGTTCGACGGTCGCGAGACTGCCGAACCCATGCTGCTGTCCGACTGGCGTATTCTAGGCAGTCCGACTGCCTGATTACGATTCTGGCGGTCAGACAGCCACCAGCCCACCACAACACCGCTGGCACCAGCAGGATCCTGGATCCCGCAGTGCTGATGGTGTGCAGAGTGGGGACGAATGGAGGCGGTGCCGAGCCCGGCATCGCCGTCTATATTATGACTTGCCTTTCTGCAAGCCTTTTCATGGCGGTGATACCGCCATGAAAAAGCTGGCATAAGGGCAAGGAGAGGGCCCCTAACAGTGCCCCTGGGCATTTTAGCCCAGGAGGGTTGTGCCCCCTTGCAATTGCACCTTAGTTTGTGCAATGTGTGTAATGCATGACATGTTGCATGACACACATTGCACCGGCGTGCAGACGGCACTGCACCGCAGCATCTGCTGCAGCTTCACTTAATGGCCGAGTCATGCCGAGGGACCTCGGACCACCGGCCCGGCGGTCCACTCATAATGCCGCGGTCTAAGGACCCCCAGCATTGTGCGTCGCGGTGTATGTGGCTTCAGCTGTCCAGCGGTCGCACTGCCGAAGTTGTAATAAGGTCCTTTATGTGAATTTTTGTACTATTATAATACTTATTATAGAAATTTTTTAAACTAGTAAACAGAATGCTTTCCTACCATACCAATTTAAAACACTAGTACTCGTAAAATGACTAAACAGTACAAAATATTATACACTACTCCCACTACACCATAAACACAATATGAACCTTTCTTACTACAATACAACTTATCTGAGAGAAGGTTTGCCACACCAAAAGGGGCAACATTTACTATTCCCACTCCAATGCAACTTAACTCACATAAGGTGCTGGACAATAAAGAGGCAACATTATCCATTCCGAATGCAATGAAACCTATCTCAGGGAAGGTTTTAAACACTAAAAGGATTACATATACTATTCCCAATCCAACATAAAATAAGTCAGGGAAGGTATTGTACACTAAAGGGGCAACATTTAATATTCCCACTCCAATCTAACTTAACTCAGGGAAGGTGCTACACACTAAAAAGGCAATATTATCCATTCCCAATGCATAAAAACTTGTCTCAGGGAATGGTTTTGGACCCTAAAAAGTTAAATATACTATTCCCACTTCAACATAAAATAATTCAGGGACGGTGTTGGACACTAAAGGGGCAACATTTACTATTCCTACTCCAATCTAAGTCAGGGAAGATCCTGGAAACTAAAGAGGCAACATTATCCGTTCCAATGCAATAAAACTTATCTCAGGGAAGGTTTTGGACACTAAGGACCCGATTACGACTTTTGCGGTGTGGGAGCTGGTCCTCCATGCCGCCACCCTGCTCCCAAACTGCCAAAGCCGTGTGAGCACTGCCTGCTAGATTATGAGTTTTCTTGTGCCTGGCAGGCATTTCTTTGGCGGTCCCACGGCAGTGCCTCTGAAAATGGGCACAGCAGTGGGAGCACCAAGGCAGTTCACGCACTGCTGAAACTGGGGGCTGCATGCACACAGGAGGGCACATGTGCCCCCCTGCATGCACCAACATGAATGGGGCAAGGGGGGGCCCTGTAGGGCCTTCTTTGTTTCACGACCCCTAGCAGTGTGATGGAGTAAGAACCTCCATGAGACTGCTGGCGGTCATGAAACTCATAATATGCATGGCGGTGCTGCAGCAGCACCGCCTACATATTGTGAGCCCCTGACCGCCTCGCCACCACCAGGGAACATGATTCCCCTGGTGGTAGCGGCAGTCCAATGGCGGTCCGACCGTCAAAGTTATAATCGGGCAGTCGGACCGCCGGTGCGGTGGTGGCCGGACAGCCATCGTCATGCCACCATGAGTTTGGCAGTCCACAGACTGCCAAACTCATAATCAGGCCCTAAGAGGATAACATACACTATTCACACTCCAACATAAAATGACTCAGAAAAGGTGCCGGACACTAAAGGGGCAACATTTACTATTCCCACTCCAATATAACTTAACTCAGGGAAGGTGCTATACACTAAAGAGGCAACATTATCCATTCCCAATGCACTAAATCTCATCTCAGGGAAGGTTTTGGACACTAAGGGGCCGATTCCGATCTCGGTCGGAGGCGCACCCAATACTATTCGGTCGGGAAAAAAGCCATGCGAAAGCCAGTTTCCCGACCGATCCGTACAGCACACCGAACGAGCAAGTACGATGCGCACAACAGCAAAGAATCCGGCCGAGCCGTACTCACCCAAACCAGGTCCTGTTCTCCGACCGAGGCGAATCCGGAAACGCCGAATCGAGTCGCACGGAAGGGAAAATGCAGCCCCGTCCGGCCGGACAAGTACGATGCGCTTTCCGTACGCGCCGAACCCGTCGCTACGCACGGCACGTCAAAGCATCCGGGAGAGGCGCACATAAGCTCCGAATCGCGCCACAACACGATCCACGGCTACGAGACGAACACAGCACAGACGAGGACGACGCGAAGCGACGAGGACGAAGCGAAGCGACGAGGACGAAGCCAAGCGACGAGGACGACGCGAAGCAACGAGAAGGACGAACGACACGAACCAACCATGAATCCCTTCGTCCCGATCATACCAATATTCTACATCTACTACCGGAACAGGCACGGACGCGTACGGCGCAGAAGGTAAGTCAGACACCAACCACAAAACACATACAACACGTACACGACACATCACACACATACACTGGGAATCTGAATATACTTACACCAGCAGCACCATAGGGGCGGGATGCCCATCACCAATGCCACATATGCACACAGGGGCCTGAATGCGCGCCACCACCCCAACCCAGGGGGGCTGGATGCCAACCACCACAACCACCCTTAGCCAGGGGGTGCCAGATGCCCACCACCACTACCACCCTTAGCCAGGGGGCAGGATGCCTACCTCTACTACCACCCTTAGCCAGGGGGCAGGATGCCCACCACTACTACCACCCTCACCCAGGGGGGCAGGATGCCCACCACTACTACCACCCTTAGCCAGGGGGCAGGATGCCCACCACTACTACCACCCTCACCCAGGGGGGCAGGATGCCCACCACTACTACCACCCTCACCCAGGGGGGCAGGATGCCTACCACTACTACCACCCTTAGCCAGGGGGCAGGATGCCCACCACTACTACCACCCTTAGCCAGGGGGCTGGATGCCTACCACTACTACCACCCTCACCCAGGGGGGCAGGATGCCCACCACTACTACCACCCTTAGCCAGGGGGCAGGATGCCTACCACTACTACCACCCTTAGCCAGGGGGCAGGATGCCTACCTCTACTACCACCCTTAGCCAGGGGGCAGGATGCCCACCACTACTACCACCCTCACCCAGGGGGCAGGATGCCCACCACTACTACCACCCTTAGCCAGGGGGCAGGATGCCCACCACTACTCACCACCCACTCCTAGCCCCCAGGGGGCAGGATGCCCACCACTACTACCACCCTCACCCAGGGGGCAGGATGCCCACCACTACTACCACCCTTAGCCAGGGGGCAGGATGCCTACCACTACTACCACCCCTCACTCACAGGGGGCAGGATGCCCACCACTACTACCACCCTTAGCCAGGGGGCAGGATGCCCACCACTACTACCACCCTCACCCAGGGGGGCAGGATGCCCACCACTACTACCACCCTTAGCCAGGGGGCAGGATGCCTACCACTACTACCACCCTTAGCCAGGGGGCAGGATGCCCACCTCTACTACCACCCTTAGCCAGGGGGCAGGATGCCCACCACTACTACCACCCTCACCCAGGGGGGCAGGATGCCCACCACTACTACCACCCTTAGCCAGGGGGCAGGATGCCCACCACTACTACCACCCTCACCCAGGGGGGCAGGATGCCCACCACTACTACCACCCTCACCCAGGGGGGCAGGATGCCTACCACTACTACCACCCTTAGCCAGGGGGGCAGGATGCCCACCACTACTACCACCCTTAGCCAGGGGGGCTGGATGCCTACCACTACTACCACCCTCACCCAGGGGGCAGGATGCCCACCACTACTACCACCCTCACCCAGGGGGCAGGATGCCCACCACTACTACCACCCTTAGCCAGGGGGCAGGATGCCTACCTCTACTACCACCCTTAGCCAGGGGGCAGGATGCCCACCACTACTACCACCCTCACCCAGGGGGCAGGATGCCCACCACTACTACCACCCTTAGCCAGGGGGCAGGATGCCCACCACTACTACCACCCTCACCCAGGGGGCAGGATGCCCACCACTACTACCACCCTCACCCAGGGGGGCAGGATGCCTACCACTACTACCACCCTTAGCCAGGGGGCAGGATGCCCACCACTACTACCACCCTTAGCCAGGGGGGCTGGATGCCTACCACTACTACCACCCTCAACCAGGGGGCAGGATGCCTACCACTACTACCACCCTTAGCCAGGGGGCAGGATGCCTACCACTACTACCACCCTTAGCCAGGGGGCTGGATGCCTACCACTACTACCACCCCCACTCATAGGATGGACAATGCATGACACAACAAGCACACCACAACCTAGGGAATGCAAGATTAAGACATCCCCCACCACCATGACAAGCGTGTGAGCAGGCTGTGTCAAATGCCTACAACACCGAACATGACATTGAACATACAATGTGACCCCCTAGCACATGTGCCACACATATATGTGTGTGGCACCCACAATGCAAGCAGCCCATGACCATTGTGGCAATGGGGCCTAAACCCCATCATCACAGTGACCAAAAGGCAAGTGTGGGGTCCATAGCTGAAGCACATTTTGACCATTGTGGCAATGGGGTCTAAACCCCCATCATCACAGTGACCAAAAGGCAAGTGTGGGGTCCATAGCTGAAGCACATTTTGACCATTGGGCAATGGGGTCTAAACCCCCATCATCACAGTGACCAAAAGGGAAGTGTGGGGTCCATAGCTGAAGCACATTTTGACCATTGTGGCAATGGGGTCTACACCCTCATCATCACAGTGACCAAAAGGTAATTGTTGACAAAGAAAGAGCTGCAACTGCCAAACTGCATGGATCATTCCTGGTCACAGAACCAAAAACTCATCTGTGGCAAAGTAGTGTATGTGTCCCATTGCAACATAAATTGGGGAGCCAAATACTGCAGTGCAAATGAGACATTCCTTTGGCCATGTGCAGACAAACAACACCCATGGGGGCTGAGACCGTCAACAGTCATCAATGACACAATGACAGAAGTGACCATCAGAATGCAGACCCACATATTTGCACCAATGGGCACACAAATGCAGATACCCTGTGGAGACAGCAGATGTGAGGTGAACAGATACCATACCATGGCAGCAATGGGACACACAAACCATGATCACTGTGCTGACCGATGACCTAGGAGTCCCAGGGACAGCAGGGGAAACACACCAAACAACATACAGCCAATGGCACACCCAAGATATGCCAATGCAGTGGTGCAGATGCACAAACACAAACAGGCAGACCAACACTGTCATCATACACAGCAGGTGAGGGGTGGGGGTGCCAGTGTCCCCAGGCAACAACACAACACATGAGGAGAGCTGAATACCAATCATACAGATGTGCATACACTGCCACACTAAGGTAACTCATGGATCCAAATCCCCTATGTGGGCAAGCAGGCATTGACAGGTGAGAGGGAGCACAAAACACACATGTCACACAGGCACGTAGGAACAACAACTGACACAGCAAGTCACAGACACACCACAGCACCACCCCCAGGGCCCCCACAATGTGGTGACCCTGGGCTGAAGAAAAATACCACTGTGATGACAAAGCTAAATGTCGTTCACACTGTGAACCACAGTCAGGTGTCCTGAGCAACAAACTACCATCACACCTACACAAGCACAAATCAATCAGCATGGCCAGTAAGCCAAGGCCAACATGGAGGCAGGGGACTAGCCGGGCAACAACTCTCATCTGCACACACTCAAGACCACACCCCTCGACCTCCAACAATGTGCAGCAGTGAAGTACACATGCACTGGTGACATTGCACATGCACCCATGACTATTCCAGGGTGGTGGGTGGGAACCAAGGTGTAGAAACACATCACACATGGACACTCAACAAGACTCCTGAATGTCTGACACACTGCACACTACGCTGTACATGGACATGACGGCAATACCACACCGACCAATGGGATCCCAGCCACAGTCACACACCAATGAAGAAGCCAAGGTCACCCACAAAGAACACACATAGACAACAACCAACATTGCAGCCCGGACCCTAAGGAGTGCCAGCAGTCACACACACAACGTGTCACAATCACTGAAAGATAACACAAACTGGAAATCACATGACAGGGGCAAACAACAAGTGCCAAAGGGAAACCTGACTGTGACCCATCTGCGTCAGCACACAAACTCTGCCCTGACAGCAAACACACCTATGGGTGACACCCTGATGACCAGTAATGTGCCATGCACCCACATCACAGAGAACACAGGGAGAAGACTTTGGGGGAACATAGCTCAAGTCAGCAAGCATCACAAACAGGTACAACACTAGGGATGACAGCATGCGCAGATGAATGGAAGTGAACACACAGACATGCACATACAACACACACCTTGGGCGCAGGCAATGTCACACGTGTACACACTGCCATGAGGGGACTCCACTCCTGTGTGAGGAAAGCTGTGCCATATGTTGCCTCAGTAGGGCCCCATCATGTCAGCTGAGCACTTGGTCACACAATCAACAATTAGCACCAAATGAGGGCTCCCATCACATCAGCCTGGTCATGGATGTGCCAACGGAATCATCAGCACAGATCCAACACACTTGTATAGCAATGTTGCACTGACTACACGGATGAGTCCCTCCCCATTGATGCCCAAACCTGCATGTCCACTGGAGATGGCAACACGGTCAGGGAAGTAGACAAATGCAACGATGGCAGGCACAACAGATGTGCAGGGGTGGAAGCCACAGATATGAAATTGCCAATGTAAGTAGGAAACCCATTGCCAAATACTGAACACATGACACCCTCAGATGCTGCTATTGATGACATGGATACACCACATGATAGGACACATTCCCCCTGGACCACATGGGTTCCTGCACAGTAACACTTCATAATCATGAGACCAGATATCACCATCACTGCAGCAAGGGCATGGTTAGCTGCACCAACAACATGTACATCTGAAGCATGAGCACTAGAGAAAAGAAAGTTGCTTTATTCAGCATATGTGTTGAGGCCAAACGAAGTCCTGAAAAAGAGCAAAGGCCAATGGCCAGTCCATTGTCAAAGTTCAAACAGGGTGACACTGGCAGATGTCACCCTACGCATGCCTGCACAATACCAGGGACAATCCACTAGGAGGGGCAACCGGGGGGCAGGCCAGGCACCGCAGGGACAGGATCAGGGCTCACCAGGGGAGTCAGGGAAGGGGTGGTGGGTGCTGGAGAGCCACTGACAACTGCAGTGGAGGTGTCTGACATGGTGTGTGCCGGCACAACTGGGGGCATGACACAGATGTCGTGGGTGCCGGCACAACTGCAGTGGACCCTGCAGATGGGGTGGACAGGTCCGCCACTGCAGTGCCCAAGTCAGACAGGGCGGTAGTGGACTCCACTGCAGTGCCTACCTCCAGGGGAGGAGAATGGGGAACAGGCAAGGTGGGTTGGACAGAGGGGGGACACCCTCACCACATCAGTGGCACAGACAAGCGCAGCGGGGGTGTGGTGCTGGGAGAGCAAGTGGCAGGGGGAGAAGGCCGGAGCATCTTGGGGATGGTATATCTGTGGGTGGGGGAACCTGGGGCAGGGTGTGGTGGGGGCACCTGTGCAGTGGGGGCCTGAGGGATGGAGGACGGAGACCTTGTGCCTGAGCTGCAGGGCGGTGGCGGGGTCTTGCTCTTAGCACTCCGGGGGACTTGCGGGTGGGGGCCTCAGTCCGTCTGCGCCTGGGGGAGGGTGTCCGGGGGCGAGGGGCACTCTGCTCCGTGTGGGTGGGCTTCCTCTTCCCCCGGGATGCTGGAGCAGCTTCATCGGTGGGGAAGAGGCCGAGGTCACAGAGGAAGAGCTGCTGTGACTTTGGGGTTGCAGGTGAGGCAAGGGAGGGTGCTTTGGAGGGAGAGGGAACTGAGGACTGCGCAGTGCATGTGGATGCGTGTGTGTGTTCCAGGGCCCCATCCCCTGTGAGTCTGGCTTCAGTCCCCTGAATGTGCGTGCGTGTGCGTTTTGTCATTGGCGTGTGTGTCAGTGTGCTGGATGTGTGTGTGCTGGTGTGTGCCAGTGTGTGTGTGCCTGGGATGGGTAAGGTGCTGGGGAGTGTGGATGGAGCAGAGGCAGGAGGGGTGAGGGACCGTTTGAGGAGGGACACTGCTGCCGTCAGGGAGGAGTCCATGGACCTATTGCCCCTCTGTAGGTCAGACATGCCCGATGAGATGCCCTCCATGAACGACACCAGCTGAGTCAACTGCGCGGTGTGCGCATGGAGGACACTCAGCATGGCTGTCTGCCCTACATGGAGCTGGCGAAGGAGGTACACAGACTCCTCACTCAGGGCAGCAGGGGACACAGGGGCAGGGGTGCGGTGCCTGGCCCAAAGGAGACACGCTCCCGGACATGGGAGCCTCCACGGACCTGGGGAATGGGAGCCGATGGGAGGGCGGTGGTGGTGCTGGTGGTGGCGGGGACAGCAACACTAGCTGGGGTGTGGTGGCTGCTGACACCCGCCTCCACAAGGGAGTCATCCTCCGAGTTGCTCTGGTCCTCAGCTGAGGTGGATGCTGCTGAGGACTCCTCGGTGTGGCTCCCCTCGCCCTCCGTGCCACTGGGTCCCTCCGACCACTCCTCGGCTGCTGACCCAGTCTGGCTCTCCGGCTCCTCCTGGTCCGTGGAGCTGTCCCCTTCCGTGGCCGTGGATGTATCTGCAAACAATGGGGAAACAGACAGACATCAGTCACCTGCACATAACGCACACACCACTGTGAGCACAGCACATCACAGAGCAAGCCCTGGCATCATTAGTTGTACATTGCTAAAAGTGCACTAATTGAACAGGAGAAGTCAATTGTCAGTCTGATGCCAAGCATGGCACTCACATCCCACATGGCCTTGCACCCATCTGTCTGGTGTCTGTTGGATTGCAACACCCCAGTGTTGACACATGCACCAAGTACACAGTAGTTGGACAGTGCAGAGGACACGGTGTGGACACATCACAGCTCTTGCCACTGAGTCAGTACAGGTTTACGGATGTAAGGGATGCCCAGAGTCAAATAGGAAATGCATGTGATGCATACCAGCGACAGACACCATGATGCACCCATGTCCTGATAGCCAGCGCCACTATGGTGTGCATGTAGCACATGTCACTCCCCTGCAGGATCACCAATCAGTAGACACATGCCATGGCGGAGGCATGACTGCAAAGTCATACATCACTGTCTCAGTGATGTATGACTTTGCAGCCAGACAACAACACTCTGCACTGTGTCACAATAGTAGGTCATGGGGAATGCAAGTCCTGGAGCTGCACAAGTGCACATGCTTACATCCCCCCACAACACATCCTCTTAACCCTCATCTGTCCAGGTCATACCTATTGGACATATGGGAGACCTGTGACACTACCCTCTGAACCTGAGCCCCTCACACCCTGCTGTGCATGGGGAACAGCTGCCTGAACTTCACATTTACATGCCCCAGTCTGCATGGGCAGCTGATCAGACACCTATGTGTCACACAAGTACCACCCTTAGCCAGGGGGGGCTGGATGCCTACCACTACTACCACCCTCACCCAGGGGGGGCAGGATGCCCACCACTACTACCACCCTTAGCCAGGGGGCAGGATGCCTACCACTACTACCACCCTCAGCCAGGGGGCAGGATGCCTACCTCTACTACCACCCTTAGCCAGGGGGCAGGATGCCCACCACTACTACCACCCTCACCCAGGGGGCAGGATGCCCACCACTACTACCACCCTTAGCCAGGGGGCAGGATGCCCACCACTACTACCACCCTCACCCAGGGGGCAGGATGCCCACCACTACTACCACCCTCACCCAGGGGGCAGGATGCCCACCACTACTACCACCCTCACCCAGGGGGGCAGGATGCCCACCACTACTACCACCCTTAGCCAGGGGGCAGGATGCCCACCACTACTACCACCCTCACCCAGGGGGCAGGATGCCCACCACTACTACCACCCTCACCCAGGGGGGCAGGATGCCTACCACTACTACCACCCTTAGCCAGGGGGCAGGATGCCCACCACTACTACCACCCTTAGCCAGGGGGGCTGGATGCCTACCACTACTACCACCCTCAACCAGGGGGCAGGATGCCTACCACTACTACCACCCTTAGCCAGGGGGGCAGGATGCCTACCACTACTACCACCCTTAGCCAGGGGGCTGGATGCCTACCACTACTACCACCCCCACTCATAGGATGGACAATGCATGACACAACAAGCACACCACAACCTAGGGAATGCAAGATTAAGACATCCCCCACCACCATGACAAGCGTGTGAGCAGGCTGTGTCAAATGCCTACAACACCGAACATGACATTGAACATACAATGTGACCCCCTAGCACATGTGCCACACATATATGTGTGTGGCACCCACAATGCAAGCAGCCCATGACCATTGTGGCAATGGGGCCTAAACCCCATCATCACAGTGACCAAAAGGCAAGTGTGGGGTCCATAGCTGAAGCACATTTTGACCATTGTGGCAATGGGGTCTAAACCCCCATCATCACAGTGACCAAAAGGCAAGTGTGGGGTCCATAGCTGAAGCACATTTTGACCATTGGGCAATGGGGTCTAAACCCCCATCATCACAGTGACCAAAAGGGAAGTGTGGGGTCCATAGCTGAAGCACATTTTGACCATTGTGGCAATGGGGTCTACACCCTCATCATCACAGTGACCAAAAGGTAATTGTTGACAAAGAAAGAGCTGCAACTGCCAAACTGCATGGATCATTCCTGGTCACAGAACCAAAAACTCATCTGTGGCAAAGTAGTGTATGTGTCCCATTGCAACATAAATTGGGGGAGCCAAATACTGCAGTGCAAATGAGACATTCCTTTGGCCATGTGCAGACAAACAACACCCATGGGGGCTGAGACCGTCAACAGTCATCAATGACACAATGACAGAAGTGACCATCAGAATGCAGACCCACATATTTGCACCAATGGGCACACAAATGCAGATACCCTGTGGAGACAGCAGATGTGAGGTGAACAGATACCATACCATGGCAGCAATGGGACACACAAACCATGATCACTGTGCTGACCGATGACCTAGGAGTCCCAGGGACAGCAGGGGAAACACACCAAACAACATACAGCCAATGGCACACCCAAGATATGCCAATGCAGTGGTGCAGATGCACAAACACAAACAGGCAGACCAACACTGTCATCATACACAGCAGGTGAGGGGTGGGGGTGCCAGTGTCCCCAGGCAACAACACAACACATGAGGAGAGCTGAATACCAATCATACAGATGTGCATACACTGCCACACTAAGGTAACTCATGGATCCAAATCCCCTATGTGGGCAAGCAGGCATTGACAGGTGAGAGGGAGCACAAAACACACATGTCACACAGGCACGTAGGAACAACAACTGACACAGCAAGTCACAGACACACCACAGCACCACCCCCAGGGCCCCCACAATGTGGTGACCCTGGGCTGAAGAAAAATACCACTGTGATGACAAAGCTAAATGTCGTTCACACTGTGAACCACAGTCAGGTGTCCTGAGCAACAAACTACCATCACACCTACACAAGCACAAATCAATCAGCATGGCCAGTAAGCCAAGGCCAACATGGAGGCAGGGGACTAGCCGGGCAACAACTCTCATCTGCACACACTCAAGACCACACCCCTCGACCTCCAACAATGTGCAGCAGTGAAGTACACATGCACTGGTGACATTGCACATGCACCCATGACTATTCCAGGGTGGTGGGTGGGAACCAAGGTGTAGAAACACATCACACATGGACACTCAACAAGACTCCTGAATGTCTGACACACTGCACACTACGCTGTACATGGACATGACGGCAATACCACACCGACCAATGGGATCCCAGCCACAGTCACACACCAATGAAGAAGCCAAGGTCACCCACAAAGAACACACATAGACAACAACCAACATTGCAGCCCGGACCCTAAGGAGTGCCAGCAGTCACACACACAACGTGTCACAATCACTGAAAGATAACACAAACTGGAAATCACATGACAGGGGCAAACAACAAGTGCCAAAGGGAAACCTGACTGTGACCCATCTGCGTCAGCACACAAACTCTGCCCTGACAGCAAACACACCTATGGGTGACACCCTGATGACCAGTAATGTGCCATGCACCCACATCACAGAGAACACAGGGAGAAGACTTTGGGGAACATAGCTCAAGTCAGCAAGCATCACAAACAGGTACAACACTAGGGATCACAGCATGCGCAGATGAATGGAAGTGAACACACAGACATGCACATACAACACACACCTTGGGCGCAGGCAATGTCACACGTGTACACACTGCCATGAGGGGACTCCACTCCTGTGTGAGGAAAGCTGTGCCATATGTTGCCTCAGTAGGGCCCCATCATGTCAGCTGAGCACTTGGTCACACAATCAACAATTAGCACCAAATGAGGGCTCCCATCACATCAGCCTGGTCATGGATGTGCCAACGGAATCATCAGCACAGATCCAACACACTTGTATAGCAATGTTGCACTGACTACACGGATGAGTCCCTCCCCATTGATGCCCAAACCTGCATGTCCACTGGAGATGGCAACACGGTCAGGAAGTAGACAAATGCAACGATGGCAGGCACAACAGATGTGCAGGGGTGGAAGCCACAGATATGAAATTGCCAATGTAAGTAGGAAACCCATTGCCAAATACTGAACACATGACACCCTCAGATGCTGCTATTGATGACATGGATACACCACATGATAGGACACATTCCCCTGGACCACATGGGTTCCTGCACAGTAACACTTCATAATCATGAGACCAGATATCACCATCACTGCAGCAAGGGCATGGTTAGCTGCACCAACAACATGTACATCTGAAGCATGAGCACTAGAGAAAAGAAAGTTGCTTTATTCAGCATATGTGTTGAGGCCAAACGAAGTCCTGAAAAAGAGCAAAGGCCAATGGCCAGTCCATTGTCAAAGTTCAAACAGGGTGACACTGGCAGATGTCACCCTACGCATGCCTGCACAATACCAGGGACAATCCACTAGGAGGGGCAACCGGGGGGCAGGCCAGGCACCGCAGGGACAGGATCAGGGCTCACCAGGGGAGTCAGGGAAGGGGTGGTGGGTGCTGGAGAGCCACTGACAACTGCAGTGGAGGTGTCTGACATGGTGTGTGCCGGCACAACTGGGGGCATGACACAGATGTCGTGGGTGCCGGCACAACTGCAGTGGACCCTGCAGATGGGGTGGACAGGTCCGCCACTGCAGTGCCCAAGTCAGACAGGGCGGTAGTGGACTCCACTGCAGTGCCTACCTCCAGGGGAGGAGAATGGGGAACAGGCAAGGTGGGTTGGACAGAGGGGGGACACCCTCACCACATCAGTGGCACAGACAAGCGCAGCGGGGGGTGTGGTGCTGGGAGAGCAAGTGGCAGGGGAGAAGGCCGGAGCATCTTGGGGATGGTATATCTGTGGGTGGGGGAACCTGGGGCAGGGTGTGGTGGGGGCACCTGTGCAGTGGGGGCCTGAGGGATGGAGGACGGAGACCTTGTGCCTGAGCTGCAGGGCGGTGGCGGGGTCTTGCTCTTAGCACTCCGGGGGACTTGCGGGTGGGGGCCTCAGTCCGTCTGCGCCTGGGGGAGGGTGTCCGGGGGCGAGGGCACTCTGCTCCGTGTGGGTGGGCTTCCTCTTCCCCCGGGATGCTGGAGCAGCTTCATCGGTGGGGAAGAGGCCGAGGTCACAGAGGAAGAGCTGCTGTGACTTTGGGGTTGCAGGTGAGGCAAGGGAGGGTGCTTTGGAGGGAGAGGGAACTGAGGACTGCGCAGTGCATGTGGATGCGTGTGTGTGTTCCAGGGCCCCATCCCCTGTGAGTCTGGCTTCAGTCCCCTGAATGTGCGTGCGTGTGCGTTTTGTCATTGGCGTGTGTGTCAGTGTGCTGGATGTGTGTGTGCTGGTGTGTGCCAGTGTGTGTGTGCCTGGGATGGGTAAGGTGCTGGGGAGTGTGGATGGAGCAGAGGCAGGAGGGGTGAGGGACCGTTTGAGGAGGGACACTGCTGCCGTCAGGGAGGAGTCCATGGACCTATTGCCCCTCTGTAGGTCAGACATGCCCGATGAGATGCCCTCCATGAACGACACCAGCTGAGTCAACTGCGCGGTGTGCGCATGGAGGACACTCAGCATGGCTGTCTGCCCTACATGGAGCTGGCGAAGGAGGTACACAGACTCCTCACTCAGGGCAGCAGGGGACACAGGGGCAGGGGGTGCGGTGCCTGGCCCAAAGGAGACACGCTCCCGGACATGGGAGCCTCCACGGACCTGGGGAATGGGAGCCGATGGGAGGGCGGTGGTGGTGCTGGTGGTGGCGGGGACAGCAACACTAGCTGGGGTGTGGTGGCTGCTGACACCCGCCTCCACAAGGGAGTCATCCTCCGAGTTGCTCTGGTCCTCAGCTGAGGTGGATGCTGCTGAGGACTCCTCGGTGTGGCTCCCCTCGCCCTCCGTGCCACTGGGTCCCTCCGACCACTCCTCGGCTGCTGACCCAGTCTGGCTCTCCGGCTCCTCCTGGTCCGTGGAGCTGTCCCCTTCCGTGGCCGTGGATGTATCTGCAAACAATGGGGAAACAGACAGACATCAGTCACCTGCACATAACGCACACACCACTGTGAGCACAGCACATCACAGAGCAAGCCCTGGCATCATTAGTTGTACATTGCTAAAAGTGCACTAATTGAACAGGAGAAGTCAATTGTCAGTCTGATGCCAAGCATGGCACTCACATCCCACATGGCCTTGCACCCATCTGTCTGGTGTCTGTTGGATTGCAACACCCCAGTGTTGACACATGCACCAAGTACACAGTAGTTGGACAGTGCAGAGGACACGGTGTGGACACATCACAGCTCTTGCCACTGAGTCAGTACAGGTTTACGGATGTAAGGGATGCCCAGAGTCAAATAGGAAATGCATGTGATGCATACCAGCGACAGACACCATGATGCACCCATGTCCTGATAGCCAGCGCCACTATGGTGTGCATGTAGCACATGTCACTCCCCTGCAGGATCACCAATCAGTAGACACATGCCATGGCGGAGGCATGACTGCAAAGTCATACATCACTGTCTCAGTGATGTATGACTTTGCAGCCAGACAACAACACTCTGCACTGTGTCACAATAGTAGGTCATGGGGAATGCAAGTCCTGGAGCTGCACAAGTGCACATGTACATCCCCCACAACACATCCTCTTAACCCTCATCTGTCCAGGTCATACCTATTGGACATATGGGAGACCTGTGACACTACCCTCTGAACCTGAGCCCCTCACACCCTGCTGTGCATGGGGAACAGCTGCCTGAACTTCACATTTACATGCCCCAGTCTGCATGGGCAGCTGATCAGACACCTATGTGTCACACAAGTATCGTCTCCTATGGTCACATCTCCAGTGGCATGCTGAGCCCCTACCAAGAAACTCCACAGCAGTCCTGGCGACTAATCCACAGCACACTGACACAGAGGCAGACACCTGAGGGGCAAATCACTGTGCACAATGTGTCCTCTGATACACGGGAGTGGGAGTACAGAGTGTATTGTATGGCCTGGAGTAGGCATGACTGTCCAGCCCCACATGAATGAGGGATGAGCCCTGGACTGTAGGCAGCTGGCTAAGTATGTGTGACACACGTCATATACATACTCCTGGGGCCCAAACATTGTTCCCACCCGCAGCATGGGTGTGTGCCAGGTACCCCAGCCACATGTGGTGGATCAGCTCAGCAATTGGACCACAGATCAAAGTAACACGCTGAATACATGTCAGAATACAGGCATTGTGTAAGCAATGGACCCACCCATGATGCCCACCACAGAGTCAGGGAAACAGATGCTGTCTCCCACCTTGAGTCAAGCAAACTGCAAGGACACAGTCCTAAGTGACAGAATTCCCTGCATGTAAGGGCCACACCTGGGTATCAGATGAGGAGTGGGCAGTGCACAATAGAGGGACATGGCTCCTGGACAACATGACTGCTGTACTGTGGCAGTTCAACCTGGCCCGAGGAGGGCACATAACATGTTAGACAGAGTACACAGTGCAGTCTTTGACTCACCCCCTCCTTGCTGCTCTCTGGCCTTCAGCTGCCCATCCAGGTCTGGAAAGACCACCGCCAGGATCCTGAGCATGTGGGGGGTCAGGGTCCGTGTTCCGCCCCTCCTGCGAGGAGGCGACAGCTTCAGCTGGACCCGTGCAATCCTCCGGGTCCAGCCCCGAAGGTCCTGCCACCTCTTTTGGCAGTTGCGGATCCGGCGCTTGTAGACCCCCACGGACCGGACAGCCCGGACGATGTCCTTCCAGATCTCATGCTTCCGATGGGCAGAAGCCTGTCAGGATGACAAAGTGATAAGGACATTACTACACATGCAACATATCCGTGCATGACACAGTTGCATATACATGTCGCAATCACAGGGGCACATGGTGTACCCAGGCAGTGCACGGCTGCCCATGGACAGTTTTCCAGAAGTCACTACATGGTATCATAGCATGGGGAGTAAAACCCTGTTCAGAAGCACTGTCACTGCACCATACCTGTCCAGTGCAAGTCACTACACACTATGGGGGTGACAACTACTCAGTGAGCCTGCTAGCCAGTGGTGTGCTGACTCTCAGCCTTGCTAGTCAGACAAAATGCACATTCAGAAAGGCAGTGCACAGAACACTCACCTGCTCCCCTGGTGTCCCATACAGCTTGCAGTACTGTGGAAGTAGGCTGTCCAGCAGGGCCTGGTTCTCTTCAAGGCTGAAGGCTGGGGCTCTCTCCACAGTACGTGCCATTGCAGGGTCCAGAGGGGCAGAGACAGCAGCAGTGCAGTGGCAGATGTCGTCCTGGAGCATGTAGTGCAGGCAAGTGGGCTCTCAGGGGAACATGCAGCAATATATATGTGCTGGAGAGGCAGATACTGTCCCTTGTGTCCAAAGTGATAGGTCCAAGTCGTTTGCATCTTCTGAATATGGCCAATCCATGGAATAGCAGCACCAAAACACGCCCACAGCATCCTTCAAATCTTCAACTTCATGACATACATGATTTTGCAACATTGTTGTGGGTGACCAACTGATTTTCCAGCAACCGACTCGTTCGAATATTCGAAAACGCGTCCGTTGCCAGGCAAGCCCATTGTCAATGGGTGCGCACCGATCGGTCCATTGAGGTACAACGCGCACAGGGGTACAACGCGTACCCGCACACATTGAAAGCAATGGGCCGGCCGGAGGCACCGATCGGTCCATTGCTGTTCAACGCGCACAGGGTACAACGCGTGCCCGCACATTGAATGCAATGGGCCGGCCGGAGGCACCGATCGGTCCATTGCAGTACAACGCGCACAGGGGTACAACGCGTACCCGCACACATTGAATGCAATGGGCCGGCCGGAGGCACCTGATCGGTCCATTGCAGGTACAACGCGCACAGGGGTACAACGCGTACCCGCACACATTGAAAGCAATGGGCCGGCCGGAGGCACCGATCGGTCCATTGCTGTTCAACGCGCACAGGGGTACAACGCGTACCCGCACACATTGAAAGCAATGGGCCGGCCGGAGGCACCGATCGGTCCATTGCTGTTCAACGCGCACAGGGGTACAACGCGTGCCCGCACACATTGAATGCAATGGGCCGGCCGGAGGCACCGATCGGTCCATTGCTGTTCAACGCGCACAGGGGTACAACGCGTGCCCGCACACATTGAATGCAATGGGCCGGCCGGAGGCACCGGTCGGTCCATTGCGGTACAACGTGCACAGGGGTACAACGGCGTACCCGCACACATTGAATGCAATGGGCCGGCCGGAGGCACCGATCGGTCCATTGAGGTACAACGCGCACAGGGGTACAACGCGTACCCGCACACATTGAAAGCAATGGGCCGGCCGGAGGCACCGGTCGGTCCATTGCTGTTCAGCGCGCACAGGGGTACAACGGCGTACCCGCACACATTGAAAGCAATGGGCCGGCCGGAGGCACTCGATCGGTCCATTGCTGTTCAACGCGCACAGAGGTTACAACGCGTACCCGCACACATTGAATGCAATGGGCCGGCCGGAGGCACCGATCGGTCCATTGCAGTACAACGCGCACAGGGGTACAACGCGTACCCGCACACATTGAAAGCAATGGGCCGGCCGGAGGCACCGATCGGTCCATTGCTGTTCCACGCTGCACAGGGGTACAACGCGTACCCGACACATTGAAAGCAATGGGCCGGCCGGAGGCACCGATCGGTCCATTGCTGTTCGACTTGCACAGGGGTACAACGCGTGCCCGCACACATTGAATGCAATGGGCCGGCCGGAGGCATCCGATCGGTCCATTGAGGTACAAGCGCACAGGGGTACAACGCGTACCCGCACACATTGAAAGCAATGGGCCGGCCGGAGGCACCGATCGGTCCATTGCTGTTCAACTGCGCAGCAGGGGTACAACGCGTACTCCGCACACATTGAAAGCAATGGGCCGGCCGGAGGCACCGATCGGTCCATTGCTGTTCCAACGCGCACAGGGGTACAACGCGTGCCCGCACACATTGAAAGCAATGGGCCGGCCGGAGGCACCGATCGGTCCATTGCTGTTCAACGCGCACAGGGGTACAACGCGTACCGCACACATTGAAAGCAATGGGCCGGCCGGAGGCACCGATCGGTCCATTGCTGTTCAACGCAGCACAGGGTACAACGCGTACCCGCACACATTGAATGCAATGGGCCGGCCGGAGGCACCGATCGGTCCATTGCAGGTACAACGCGCACAGGGGTACAACGCGTACCCGCACATTGAAAGCAATGGGCCGGCCGGAGGCACCGATCGGTCCATTGCTGTTCAACGCATCACTGTACATGTGACTGGCATATGTCAGCATGCCTGTCTCAGATGGACATATGCCAGCCACAGATAGCTCCCAGGAGTGAGGGGCACACCTACATCACGACAGCCTGTCCAAACCTTATCATAAGGCATGTAAGGCTGCATTTCCTATTGTGTGTATGTTGGTGTACATGTTGTCCTGTGGGTGTCACCTGTGGGCAGCCACCCCAGGCTGTGCACGTGTTAATGGGGACAGGATCCTGGGTGTTACGTGTACGTGACCACTGTGATGTGCAACTGTTCATATCTGTGCATGTGCCATGGTCACATTTCACAGTGGTGTTTGTGTATGTCATGTCACATACCCGTGAGTCCCATGTGGGACGGTATGTTTGAGCCAGGGTGTCCCAGTGGCACAATAGTGATGGCCCTCCACAGTCTTTGTGCATGTAGTGTTTACAATGTCTCTGATTTCATGTGCACAATGGGAGACAGTCTCCACATCCACGTTGTGTGTGCATGGACTCTGATGTTGTGCGTGTGTGTCACAGGCGTCCATGGCTCTCCTGCCATGGCAAGTGTGGCCACTACCTGTGGGGGTCATGTTTGTTTTGTTGTGGTGTACACATGATACTCCAGGTGATGCCAGTGTCCATGTGGCATTACAGGGTCCCTGGGAATGTGCCTGTCGTTGAGCTGTGGTGCCTGGGGCACATCTGTCCTCACATGTCACTGGGGGGTGACTGTGACACAGCATCATGATATCCAATGGGCCAACCTGGGACAAATTGATGCCACCTGTAGGACCGTGTTGACAGATGTTGGCCATGTATGTACCATACATGTCGTTCCGGTACTGCACACTTCATGTAGTTGTGCCTCATGATGATGTATGTTGGGATCTTGAGTGTGTTCAATGCCGCATATGTGGGGTGACTGACGATCTTGCTTACTTCTCCTCTGCACTGCAGGGCTCCTGCTGTCCATCGGCCATTCCCAGACCTGGCAACGATGGTGGAGCGGGACAGCATCCGACGGTACCGCTTCACCAGGCAGCTGATTGAGGATTTGGCAGTGCAGTTGTCCCCACATTTGCAGCCTGGCCGGCCGTATCCTACAGCGCTGACCCCCAAGGTGAAGGTGATGGCAGCCCTACACTTCTTTGCCACGGTACCTTCCAACATACTGTGGCGTCTGCTGGTGGGATGTCACAGACCATGTTCAGCCGTGTGCTCCGCGATGTTCTTGGCGGCAATGTTGCTCTTCCTGAACCGGTACATCTATTTCCCTAGACTGCGACGACTCACTGACGTGAAGAGTGACTTTTATGCCCTGGGGAGGATGCCGCATGTCATTGGCTCCATTGATGGGACACATGTGGCTTTGGTACCACCACAGGCCCAGGAGCAGGCCTACAGGAACCGCAAGCACTACCACTCGGTCAATGCACTGGTGGTGTGTCTTGCAGACATGACCATCACACACGTGTGTGCCCGTTTCCCTGGTTCAGCACACGATGCCTTTGTGATGAGGAGTAGTCGCATCCCCAGGTTGATGGCACAGATGCAGAACCAGCGTGCCTGGCTTGTCCGGTGTGTACTGACTTTGTGCCATTGTGTGTGATCTGATCTGTAGTATTCCGCCCACTTTTCCAAGTCAGCTGATGTGCACTTGTCTGTCCGTAGGTGACTCGGGATACCCCAACATGCCGTGGTTGCTGACACCCCCTCAGGAACCCTGTGACACCTGCCCAGATGCGCTACAATGAGGCACATGGTCGGACCAGGAGAGTGATTGGCGGACCTTTGGTCTCCTGAAGACCGCTTCCGCTGCCTGGACAAGACCGGAGGAGTCCCTCCCATATGCCCCTGCGAAAGTGTGCAAGATTATCGTCGTCTGCTGCATGCTCCACAACCTGGCAGTGCGGAAGGAGTTGCCTCTCATCCAGGATGACGATGACCAACATCCGCCACCTGTGGAGGATCCTGGCCTGGACCACGATGCCAGTGACGATGATGATGATGATGGTGATGGTGATGTCACACACAGCTCATCACAACTTCTTTAGCTGAATGTGAGTATCCTGAGGTGTCATGTGAATGATGTGAGTTGGCATGATGTGTGGGTGGTGCTCTGGTGCTGTTGGAGTGTGTCCATGGGCTACTTGACTGGATGTGTGTTGCGATGTGTGCTTACAGGTGGGCTGTACTCCCCAACAGTGTTGACATGCTAACTTGGTTCTGGGTGGGTATCTTGTAACATGTATTGTGCATGAGTTTTGCTGTTCTGTCCTGTACTCCATTGCTTTTGACTGTGTGTCATTTCTGTCCTTCACAGGGTACTTTCAGATTCGTTTGGTCAACTGTGTCCACCGACAAGCGTGATTGCACATCCAGGCTGGTAGCTGTTGTGTCCCTACAGGTGATGTGCGCCACACCCATGGACTTCCTTCTGTCTACAGTTGTTGACTGTGTGCCCGCTACCAGGTGGGGTTACCTTGCATCTGTAGTGGTTACGGCATGTTGCTACTGTGTAATAAACCTGTGCTTCACTTAGTGATGTGCGTTGTCTGTGGTCACACATTTGACTGCCATTTGCTTACTGCACCTGTGGGCTGCTTGACTACAACTGGGAATGGGTGTGGTGTCTGTGCATTGCACCGTCTTCCCTAGCAACATCAGTGTAGGCAATGAGTCAGATGGCCTAGGTGTGTATGTGTTGTGTAGCCCTGGTGGTGTGTCTCCCTCATATGTGTCACGTTGCCTGTACTCACATGCCTGTGTTGTCCTTGCTGTTGCAGTTCGCATACACTGTGTAATTTTGCTGTTCATCATCCCCATAACAGCACCCACGTTGGAATCACGACAGAGGCAAGTATGGTGTATTATTGTGTTGTTGTGATACATCTGTGATAATAGTGCATAGGATGGATTGTGCTGCTACATGAATCTTGCAATCCCAAGTTCCTAGATGAATAGAAAGTCCAGGTAGACAGGATCCCCAGTATCGGGGCCACAGTTGTCTGACACATTGTTCCAACTTGTACTCCCCATGCAATGTGTGGGAGTAGTGTTGCCATCAACAGGGTGAACAGTCTGTGCACAAAGGCGAAAATCCAGAACAGGTTCAGGCTTCCTGGGAGTTGCGCTTGGCCATCAGCCTCTCACTTTCCCCTCCTCGGACGACCCCTCTTCTTCAGGGGGGCCCTCAAGTGCAGGCTGCTGCGGTGCAGGGACTCTCCGCCAGAGTCCTCCTCCTCCCTGTGGCAGTTGCAGTTTGTTCGGTACCAGATGTTGTTGGCACACAGGGAGGTGTGGACTGGTTGCTGTTCATCTGGCGGAGGCATTGTAAAATGTCCCTGTGCACCGCCGTCATCTCATGTAGTACATCCCACTTGGACTCCACGCGGGTCATGTGGGAGTCCACACGTGACATGTGGGAGTCCACACGTGACATGTGTGACTCCACATGGGACATGTGGGAGTCAAGCGGGCATGATGGGCAGCCTGCTGCTGTTTGATGTCTCTGAGGAGCCCCACTACCTGGCTGAGCTCTCCGGTGCTGGACTGGTACGCATCAGCTATGCGTACCAGTTGTGGGTCTTCATGCACACCAGCAACGTCTGCAAGCAGCGACCTCTGTCTCCCACCCCTCCCACCACCCCTGCTGACATGTGCAGTGTGTGCAGTTGCACGCACAGAT